>MDKH01133923.1:0-13311 GCA_005239495.1 Nicotiana undulata
TAATTATTCACTTTCATATTCCTTTATTATTTTCAGAAAACAATTTCTTTTAAAAATTCATTTCTCGGGCTTGGGACCTCGGAATTCGATTCTGGGCATATGCCTAAGTCCCATATTTTCCTACGGACCCTCCGGGACCGTCGAATCACGGGTCTGGGTCCGTTTACCAGAAATATTGACCAAAGTCAACTATATTCATTTATTAATTATCAAACTCATTCTTTTGTCAGTGTTTCACATAATAGCTTCCCGGCTACACGCCCGGGCTGCGCACGCATATTGAGGTGAGACTAACGGAGGCTCTCGGAGCCTCGGAACACAGATATAGCTTAAATTACATAAGATGACCTTTTGAGTCATCATATATTGGGAGTTATTCTTAGGATTTTCTCCAATGAAATAGTGAAATTGAAAGCAAGGGTTTTGGCGTAATTGAGAACCAAAGGTTGTTTTTCATGACTTTCTGCTTCAAGAGGATTAGGCAGATATACTGACCTTCTAATATCCAAATGTCTGATCTCTGACACTGTTCAGATCCTCAATTGGAGGCAATCTACTAATGCTTTTGCCATAATAAATATTTTTAGCTCCATTAACCACCAATCAAGCAAACGTATTAGTTTTTCCAAATAAAAAAGTTTCTTCTCCAAAAATTGTACCCATGCAATCTAGCAGGATCTTACCTCCATACTTAACATTAGATCATCCAATACCTCTAGAAAACTTTCTTGAGTCCCAATTATGATCCTACAATTGACGAGCAAGGTTACCTATTTATTTTAGACCATATGAAAACTAGATTGGGAAGGTACGAAAACCAAGCTATTCACAATGGCAAGTAGAGATACACAATTTCACTCAACCCTTTGCAGCCATCCCCACCCACTCAATCTGAATAACTACCTTCATCTTAATGACTCTTTTTCATATAGGCCGAATCCAAAGGGTTTTTCCTTTGAGGATCCTCTAGGGAGAAAAAAGAATATCTATCTGGGCTAAGTTTATTAAACTTAAAGGCAATGGTAGTTTGGGCTTCCATATAACTTCAGCCAAGAATTTCTTCCACATATATGCTTTGATTTGGAGATTTCAATCTAATATTCATAACACTAGCTGGAAAATGTACTCTAGAACAAATATCAATACCATCACAATCCCATTCTCTAATAGCCAAAGTAACACAATCTTATATCTGGAAAAATATCTCTCAAACACATGCTTTATTTTCCATAGGTATTGCTTGGAACATTGGATATGAGGCTAAGGTAAAGCATTGGTCTGATAGGCTGATAAATAAAGAATTTACGCTTAGGGAACTAATCCTGGTGTGGGGTAATACTAGGTATGTTGCTTAGGGAACTAATCTAAGGACCTCTAAACATATTGGACTTTATCAATGATCTCAATGCACTCACTTTTCAGCTACTTAAAAGACATTGTTCACCTTATACATTATTCTTACATCGCTTTTTCTGAGACACAAAGACACACTTGCTTCTAAAACCTTAGCACAAATGAGCCCTCCTCTTCTAAATCTTCCAACAAGCTGCATGAGGAAACCCTTACTCCAATTAGTTACATCAATCACTACAAGAATCTATGGCTTTTGAATACTAAATGCCTAAATAAACTCAAATACTTTGATGGGTTTAAAGTATCTTAGATTTATATTTTGATAATCTAACAAACTTATTATCAAGAACTAGATAAAGGACCTGATGCACACTTGGTATATTTCTTCAGCAATGGACTTAAGCTAATATGAGCTGTATGACTTCAGATAGAAAAGAACAAACTCAGGGACCTGATCCCTTGAAGTTTCCCTAACAGCAGTACAAAGTCAAATCTACAACTGGAAAGTGATTGCCTGCAACTGTGCACGCTACAGTGCAGAAACAGTGCAACAATCACTTCTCATAGGGAAGGGCCTTGTACCAACCAAGTGTGTACATCATCCAAGTGATGTCATCCAAAGTATATCAACAAGGAGCATTAAACATAACTTGAACATTTTGTGATTTCTCTCAAGCATTCAAGATCTGATCATCTAGCATTGAAGTCACGAGCGTATCGAGAACAAAGTGCAACACTACTACGGACCAGTTCCATAACGAGCCTTCGGTATGTCTTTAGTTGAGTTTTATATTTGTATTTGTTCTTCATTGTAATTCCTATTGTGATTGTTTAGAAGCTAGAGTTTTGAACCTCAAAAACCATAAACCCCTAGAGGTTGTGTCGTGACTAGAGTTAGTCATGAGTTGAAGTCTTTGTAATAAGTGTGTTGCAAAGTGGCTTGTAATATGTGTATTACATGTTAATGAGGGATTAAGAGTTTAATTCCTAGGTTGAAATATGTTATAATCTAAAGATTGCTCAGTAGTGAATTTGAAATCCTACCAGTGTAGGTCGTGTTTTTTTATCCTCTTGAGCAGGAATATTTCCACGTAAAAATCATATGTGTCATTTACTTACTGTTACATTAGTTTGTACTGCGAGAACTGTTACAGAACTAGGTCTCTATATAGTTTTGTGGACTCATATATTCTATCAATTGGTATTAGAGCAGGTTCTTTCTAAAAGGCTAACACCTAGAGAGGATCCTCAAAGATGGATGCTCCACCAAACTTCGAGGAAGGACAATCAACCTACAGGCCTATGAGATTTAACGACCAATAGTATGGTTGGTGGAAAAATCGAATGCATGACTTCATAATTGCAGAAGACTCCGAGCTATAGGACGTTATCTGTGATGGTCCATACGTTCCAATGAAGAAAGTAGGAGAACCTGGCGTAATGGTGCCGAAAACTAGGAAAGAGTACAATGATGTTGATATGAAAGCTGTAGAAAAGAACTTTCGTGCCAAAAAGATCTTGGTGAGTGGCATAGGACCTGATATGATATCAGCCTGTCAATCTGCAAAGGAGATATGGGAAGCCTTACAAATGGCGCATGAAGGAACTACTCAAGTTAAATAGTCCATGATTGATATGCTCACCACTGAGTATGAGCTCTTTAGAATGAAAGATGATGAATCTATTCAAGACATGCACACACGAATCAATTCCATTATAAATGAGTTGCACTCTCTTTGATAAATCATTCCTAGGAAAGAACAAGCTTCTGAGGAAAGTCTTTAGCGTCTTGACTAGCTCATGAGAGAGTAAGGTGAACACTATCACATAAGCCAAGGACCTACCGACCTTGACTATGGACGAGCTAGTTGGGAATATGAAAACCTACGAGATGAAGATAAAGAAGGAGAGTGAAAGAAGAGAACCAAAGAAGGAGAAGAACCTGGTACTCAAGGCTGAAAACAATGACTGAAGTGAGGAGGATAGTGATATGGAGTACCTTACCAGAAGGTTTCAGAAAATTATTTGAAGAAATGGTGGAATGCCAAAGAGAGGTAGTTCCAGTAAGACAAAGAACTATGACCTCTGTCATAAGTGCGTAAAGCCAGGATATTTCATCAAAGACTGCTCTCTTCTAAGCAAGAGCATTACAAGCACAACTCTGATAAAGCAGCAAAGAGCAACCCGGTTCCTAACAAATGCCTCAAAAGAAAAAACACAGCTGACAATGTTGTAAAACAAGCTCTTGCAGCATGGGGAGACTCCTATAGTGAATCAGAAGAAGAAAATGATACATGAGACAATTCCATGATAGTAGTGGAAAACGAAGCAAAGGAATATGACTCATTATTTGCCTTGATGGCTCAGTCAGACGATGATGAAGATGATTACAAGGATGAGGTAAATTTTAGGGATGTTCAGAGGAATATGAAATCCTACTCTCCCAAGAAACTTATGTCATTAGCTAATGTTTTAACTGATCCATATCATAGTATTGTTAATGATAAGGATGCTTGACCATAGAGTTAGGAGATGCTGATCAGACTAGGGATGACTTGGTGGTCTGTGTAGTTGATTTGAAGGAAACTAAAAAAAATCTGGAAAAATAGAAGGAAGCTCTAACAGAAAAACTTACTAGTGTAGAACATGAGAGAGATGATCTGATGGTAGTTGTAGTTGACTTAAAAGAAACCATAGAGAACTTTAGTAAAAGAAAAGATACCTTATCAGAGAAAGTTTCCATTACAGAACAAGAAAGAGATGATCTTTTAGTGGTAATTGCAGACCTAGAGGAAACAATTGAGGGACTTAAAGCGAAATATAGACCTGGAAATGCCGAAAAGGGGAAAGAAGTAGCTAGTGAGGCACATATTAAACTTGAAAAAGAACTAAATAATGTGAAAACTAGTTTATGTGCTGAGCTTGAGAATAATAGGCAGCTTCAAGCAGAATTGGAGAAAGTAAAAAAATGATCTTGAGAAATCTCTCAAGTGGACCTGGTCCTCGGATGCTATTACTGCGATGTGCTTCAATAGTGGTGGAAACAGGCAGGGAATAGGGTTCCAAAGGGAGAAAGTTCCCTACAACCCTCACAACAAGTATGTCACAGTACCTGATAACTGGCTTTGTACCACTGTGGGAAAAATGGTCACTTCAAGGAAGATTGCCGGGCCAGAGTCCAGTCTGTTCTGAAAAACAAAGTTTTTGCTTAAAAAGTAACTACTGGACGGGGAGCAGGTGCCACTCGCAAAAAATGCATATTGCCTTCTTGTACTAGAAAATCTCTCATTCATCCTTTTTCTCATTATAAGGGACCCAAACTTGTTTGGGTTCTTAAATCTAACCTTTGATCTATTTGTGCAGGGAACAATGAGAGGAAGCAGTCAACAATGAATTATGGACAGTGGATGCTCTAAGCATATGATTGGGAATACCATGGATTTTCTTCTAATGAAATCCCTGTAAGGAGGGAATGTATCCTTTGGAAATGAAAAAAAAGGGTACATTCTTGGTGTTGGAAAAGTTGGAAAATCTCTCTCACACTCAATTGAGAATGTGTACTACGTAAATGGTCTGAAATACAGTCTCTTGAGTGTCTCTCAAATCTGTGATAAAGGAAACAAAGTGGAGTTCTTGTCAAAAGTATGCACAGTTACTAACCTGGTAACTGGTGAAGTGGTACTAGTGGCCAAAAGATACAAGAACATCTACGTTGCTAATTTCGAGTCCCTACAAAGTGGTGATATGAGCTTCTTGAAAGCAGTTGATGATGATGCAGAACTATGGCACAGACGACTGGGACATGCAATCTTCTCTCTTCTGAATAAGCTGATACAGAAGGACCTGGTTCGTGGATTAACTAATTTATAGTTTAAGGAACACAAAGTGTGTGATGCATGTGCTAGAGGAAAGCATGTGAAATCCTCTTTCAAGCCAAAGAAGGATGTCAGCACGTCAAAGCCACTTGAACTCCTTCATATGGATTTATATGGTCCTATAAGAGTGCCAAGTAGGGGAGGAAAAAGATATATTTTTGTGATAGTAGATGACTACTCAAGGTTCACTTGGACACTGTTTCTCAGAACAAAGGATGAGACATTCGAAGTGTTTGTGGCCTTTGTCAAGAAAATCCAAGTGAAGATGGAATTAAAAGTGGCTTGCATCAGGTCCGACCATGGAACGGAATTTGGCAATGCCAAGTTTGATGAGTTCTGCAGTGAAAATGGCATCACCCACAACTTCTCAACTCCAAGAACTCCACATCAAAATGGATTTGTAGAGAGGAAGAACAGGACCTTTGAAGACATGGCTAGAATAATGCTTATTGATAGCGGGATAGCCAAATATTTCTGGGCAGAGGGCATAAATACTGCGTGCTATTTGGTGAATAGGTGCATGATCAGACCCTTTTTGAAAAAAACTCCCTATGAATTGCTCAATGGAAGGAAGCCAAAGCTGACTCACCTGAGAACATTTGGGTGCAAATGCTATGTTCTTAATAATGGAAAGGATCATCTTGGAAAATTTGACGCCAAAAGTGATGAAGGAATTTTCCTGGGATATTCCTCTCAAAGCAAAGCTTACAAGGTTTACAATAAAATGACTAAGTGTGTAGGGGAAAGTGTTCATGTAATCTTCAACGAGAAATTTTCGTCTGGTGAGAAAGGCAACAAGGATGATCAAGACAGTGAACCACTGTTAGTTCCCGGAGAGATCACTGATATGTCAAATGGAAAAGCAGATATGGTGAGTCAAGTGAAGGAAACAAGTGAAGTCAATGCAACCTCCTCCTCTCCTTCTCAAGAGGAACTCGGTACCCAAATCACCACCACTGAAGCTGAAGAAAGAGTTGTTGATGCAGTTCAAAGCACTCCACAAGTAGCAGAACGAGGAGTGCAGGGGAACCAGTTAGGATTACCCAGTTCTTCTACCAATGAGATTCTAGTTCCAAATTGGAAACACAAAAGCTCCCATCCCCTTGATAATATAATTACCTCCTTGATTCAGAAGTTCAGACTAGATCAAAAGCCAGAAATTCCCCTTCCTTTTAAGCCTTTCTCTCCCGAATAGAACCTAAAAATATTAAAGAAGCCTTGAATGATGCAAAATAGATTACGGCAATGCAAGAGGAGCTGGACCAATTTGAAAGGAACGAAGTATGTTATATGGTACCTAGACCCTCAGACAGAACCATCAAAGGGACCAGGTGGATATTGAGAAACAAGCTTGATGAACATGGAAACACAACAAGGAACAAGGCAAGGCTAGTCGTCCAAGGTTACAATCAGGAGGAAGGGATTGATTATGATGAGACTTTTGCCCCGGTTGCTCGTATGGAAGCCATTAGGATTCTCAGGAACCTAGTTCTTGTACCGCAAGTTAGTAGCCTCGTGTTTTTCTCATGCATATCTCAAAAGGAAACAAATGTAACTGCCACATCATCCACCTTTCCAGACCCTGTATATCACGTATTTTCTTTCAAATCCTTTTAATTCTTCTGCAAGGTTGCACCTTCCCAAAAACCTACCGCCGTTTCAGAACCCATTTCTCTCTTCCCTCATAATTAGCTCTTCTCTCCATAAAACCCCCTCACTTCCTAAGCCTTGAACGATCACTCTTTACTCTCTCTCTCTCTCTCTCTCTTCTCCCAAAACCTTCAACCTAACTTTGCACTATGGCTGAAGAACAAGCTTCCATATCCACTGTGAAGGACACCATCCTAGATCCTTCAACCACTTTGGAACCACCACCAAAACCCCTCTATTCTACTACCCTCGACACCAATATGTCCAAACCTAATTCCCCTTCACCTCATATCTATCGTACAACTCCGTCTAACCCTATGCCTTTCTTAAGTGTTGAGGACTCAGAAGCCTCAAACGTCGACATTGGTTCTTCTCTGTTGCCTGATACTCTCACAGACTATAACAAGGGTGAAAAATAGAGTGTAACTCATCAAGAAATAGGGGTTTCCGAGGAAGACAATGATTAGTACATGAAATCTCCATTCTTGGATACTATGGCTCCCATGGAATCACAAGAAAAAGAAGTAGCAAAGAAAACATAATGGCCATTGCTGCTGAGGGCCTGGTGAGTGAAGGACCTTCGACCCTGAGTCTCAGGGGGAAGAAACTCCGCTCATAGGAGAAGATGGAACAATGGTGCTCTTTGAATCTCCTGCACCTAAAGAAGATACTGGGAACCCTACTGCTGAACCCGATCCCCTCCCTGAGGAAACAGGTCAGGACTCCTCTTCCCAGGTCAGCTTCTACCCTGCTCCCTCTCCCCACTTTGACGTTGAGCCGTTGGAGTCTATCCCTCCTGTTGAAGAACCTAATGATAAGGATGATGAAGACGATGTGGTTCTTAGTGCTCGTTTCAAGATTAGAAAACCTGTAGTCACTCCTGAGCCCCCTTCTAAGCGACCTACTACAAGGTTGCAACAAAAGAGGCTTTTGAGTCTGCTCTAAAAAAACAGAAGGAGTAGTAAGAAGAAGAAGAAGAGGCTGATGAAAGAAAGAGAAATTTTGTGTGACAAAAATATTCAAGTAGTAGAGGTAGATGAGGATGCTCTAGAGGAACCAAGTTCCTTAGTTAAGCGGTCCAAGAAAAAGAAATAATTTGTTGCAAATGCTTCAAAGGAAGCAGTTGAAAAATTAAGTAAAAAGTCTGTGAAAAGTGGTGTCAAGTCTAAGGAAGTTGTGGAGGAGGATTATGTGTCTGAGGATGACATTATGGTAGAATCTAGTGGTAAAGGGAAGTCTGTTGCGAGGTCTGGGAAAATAAAGTTGGAACTGTTGAGGAACCCGGTTATGCAAAGAAGGTGAAAAGTGAAAGTGTGCTGGGACAAGAGAGATTGAGATATCAAAAGGTGTTGTGGGGTCGCACGTTTGACCCAGAAATTTTAGAAATGGCGGGAATGAGATAGATTTTAGAGATGGTGGAATTTCAACAGTGGGGCCATCTGTTCAAAGTAGATGTGCCCAGAGTGTAAGAGGATGAGGTTCAAAGCTTCTATGCCAACATCTTCACTGTTGAAGGTGACCACATCTGTGTGTTAGTAAATGGAGTGGATGTGGTTTTGGATGCTACTGTGTTGGGGGGAATTATCAAGCTCCTATATGAAGGGTTGTGATCTGTAAGGGGCGCTTGTGGATCAAATTTTAGGCGTGCCATTGTGAAGGAAAAAGTTGTTCAGCATGGGGAACGGGTACACAAGAAGGCCTTGCTTCCTGTGTACCAACTACTTTTCGAATTGGTTAACAAGGTTTCGCTTCCCCGTGCTGAGAGGAAGTCCATTACTTCTAGGTCTGATATGTATCTAATGGAAGCACTCGATGAGTTCCGTTCTATCAACTTACCTGCCATTATGATCGAGCATATGCAGAAAGTGGAAGCTTTTAAAGATGGGAACCATGGGCTTCCGTATGAATTTCTTCTCACATGTGTCTTTAAATTTTTCAATGTACCCTTAGGCAATCTGAAGATGGGGACCACGAAACAAACCTTCTCAAAGACTACTCTGGAAGAATGTGAATATATTGAAAAAGTTGGGGGGAATGGGGAGCACTTCAACGATTTCTCTGCTCATCAACGCTCAGAACAACGCCACAGAGGAAATCAGGAAGTTAAAGGCAAAGAATGTCATTCTTGAGACTCAGCTTAGTCAGGCTGTAGCAGCACCAGGATCTTCTAGCTCATCTAATGAAGAAGTTGCTCGTCTATCTAAGGAAAATGCTGAGCTCAGGAAACAGGTGGAGAACCTAAGGGAGAAACTGCTCGAAGAGCAAATGTCTGCCAATGCTCGAATGGATCTTGTTCTGAAAACTCTTGTTGCCTCTTCCAAGCCTTCCTCCTCCAGTGCTCCCTAAGAAAATCCTTCAGTGGCCAGTGTCGCGTTTCTATCTTGTTGTTTTGATGCTTGTGGTAGTTGTCGTTTTTTGTTTTTTTGGTGGTGTGATTGGAATTCACTTATACTGCTCTTGTCTCAAACAGTCCAAACTTGCCTTTGCTGTAATGGCAAAGGCTTGTGCTTTCTAAAACTATCAATGAAGACTCTCTTTTGCTAGTAAATGCTTTCTTTATTCCTTATGCTTCTCTTTTCTATCATGTTGTGTGCACACATGTGGCATGAGTTAGCTAGGTTAGACTTCTTTATGCTGATTTCTTGCTTATGTATTTTTAATGATGCCAAAAGGGGGAAGCATAGAGTCAGGACTTTATCTGGTTTATTAAGCTCTGTAAATAGTTGCCAATTTCTAAAGTTTGTCATCATAAAAAGGGAGAAATTGATGGGTTTAAAGTATATTAGATTTATGTTTTGATGATCTAAGAAACTTATTGTCAAGAACCAGATAAAGGACCTGATGCACACTTGGTATATTTCTTCAGCAATGGACTTAAGCTAATATGAGCTGTATGACTTCAGATAGAAAAGAACTAACCCAGGGACCTGATCCCTTGGAGTTTCCCTGACAGTAGTACAAAGTCAACTCTACAAATGGAAAGTGACTGCCTGCAACTGTGCACGCTACAGTGCAGAAACAGTGCAACAGTCACTTCTCATAGGGAAGGGCCTTGTACCAACCAAGTATGTACATCATCCAAGTGATGTCATCCAAAGTATATCAACAAGGAGCATTACAACAAAACATAACTTGAACATTTTTTGATTTCTCTCAAGCATTCAAGATCTGATCATCTAGCATTGAGGTCACGAGTGTATCGAGAACAAAGTGCAACACTACTACGGACCAGTTCCATAACGAGCCTTCGGTATGTCTTTAGTTGAGTTTTATCTTTGTATTTGTTCTTCATTGTAATTCCTATTGTGATTGTTTAGAAGCTAGAGTTTTGAACCTCAAAAACCATAAACCCCTAGAGGTTGTGTCGTGACTAGAGTTAGTCATGAGTTGAAGTCTTTGTAATAAGTGTGTTGCAAAGTGTCTTGTAATATGTGTATTACAAGTTAGTGAGGGATTAAGAGTTTAATTCCTAGGTTGCAATAGGCTGTAATCTAAATATTGCTCAGTAGTGAAGTTGAAATCCTACCAGTGTAGGTCGTGGTATTTTATCCCCTTGAGCAGGGATTTTTCCACGTAAAAATCCTCTGTGTCATTTACTTACTGTTACATTAATTGGTTTGTACTGCGAGAACTGTTACAGGACTAGGTCTCTATACAGTTTGGTGGACTCATATATTCTATCATACTTCTTCTGGTTGCTATCACAATATCGACTACCCGCTGCCAAACTACTTCACCACAAGACTATCATTCCCCATAATATTTGTATTCATTGTGAAACTAAGAGGACATACCCTATCTGTACTTCAAGTGCTCTAAATCTACTTCAGTATATCATGCTCTAAATATGCACATTTCTTATCGCAACCACCAGGATTGGCTAAAGGTATCATGCACCACTACTAGCTCCATCACATTGCCAAATAATACCTCTATCCTCTATATATCCTTATCCTAATCTCATTATGGCAGATTTGGCTTAATCGAAACGACAATGTTCTTTGCTCAGAAAGTAATAGAGTCGACACCTATACATTTTTTCTCAAGCTTCCGCTTAATTCTTCTTAATTAAGAAAATCAAAGCAATGTTTCTAAGCCCAAGTATACTATTCAAATCAAATGGTATCCTCTACCATAATCTATGTTAAAGCTTAATATTGATGGAGCTTTCTATGGATCAACGAACATTGATGATGCAGGGGTAACATAAGAGATTCTTCAAGCATATGGAAGAAAGGATTTGCATGTAGCTTTAGATCTAACTCAGCTATGCATACTAGTGCCACGGCTTCAGCCACATTGTTGGTCTGTGAGCCAAAAGGTAATGCATATGCACCTATGAAATTTCTTGTATGATCCCAACTGACCCCTCAACCTCCACTAATTCCTAGATTTTCCTAGAGCACCCATGAATACTTATTTTAGTTGAGATTTCTAGGGAAAATTTCCATAGTACTTTGGTTATCTTCATATGCAGAGTAGCTCTTTCAGCTTGTATAACCAAAGTATTCTAGGGAGCAGTGACCTCAATCTGGCTGAATTGTTTATGGAGGATGATGGTTGCATCACAACAAATTTGTTGGATAGCTCTTGTTACATAAATTCTTTCACATTCATATTTTCTTTTGCATCTTGATTTTCGTATATGCCAATGAATAAGAAGGGGGATAGCCTGCAATAAAAGTAAGTGTATGAGATTGTTGATTTCGGTGAACCACCACTTCAGAAAAGCATATCTAACGTTACTCCTACATTCTCGAATGCCTAGCTAATCTATGAAGAAATTCCATATTGTTGTGTTGATCCTATTATTTATAAAAATATGTCTAACATTTTAGTCATAGGGTTAGAACAACAAGCACATCTGAATGGGAAAGGGTAGCCCATCTTCTGTATATTATCATCAGTGGGCAATTTAGTTTTGATCATATTTTTAACTAAAAAATATAATTTTGAATGGAATAGCAATGTGCCAAAGGTGATTATTAACAAAAGTAACTCCTTATTTTTGTCTCAGGTTATTCCTTGCTGTTGAACAACTATAAATACCATTGGTAGATGTAGTCCATATTGCTTGATCATATTTATTAGAGATACCAATATTGATATTCCTAATTTGATCAACCAAATGGCTTAGAATTGTTTGAACAATTTCAAGATATTCCAAGAGTTATCAGAAATAAAATCAGCAACTTTCACCTTTGATAGGTTCAAGGTTAAGCTTCAATGATGACAATAACACCTTTGCTATATGTGCAGGACAAACAAAAAAGGAAAGAAATGGAGATGCTCAGCAAGATTGCTACTGGATTCGAATTTGCAAATAAGGAAAGCATGAAAATGCTGTTACTACAATCAAGGGTAGCAAGATTGCTACTGAACTCGAAATGGAAAGTAAGAAAAGAATGAAGATGTTGTTACTACAATCAAGGGAAGCATATTGAATCGTCCTCAATAACGGGATCCTAGATTGCAATCATGGATTCTCCAATTCTCAGCAATCCCATCGATCATGGCGTAAACAACTCCTCAAATCAAGTTGTGACAAGGAATGTCACAATCGAATATGGGATCTTCAAAGAGCAAGATTCAAAGAGGCACTCCCTGGGTCAAATCCCTCTATCAAAGATCTTGTGCCTCTAATCCCGCTGAAGATTCAACATCTCTTCTCTCTCTTATAAGAAGATTGATTGTTCAATAAGAAGACTGCGCAACTACACAAACGGTATTCTAAATATTTTTACTTCTTAATTCAAACACTGTAATTCTTAGTTATCAGTGTCTAAAAAGATAGAGAGATCTAGAGTACAAAAGAAAGTTGTGTCAACTGATTAGAACTCAAGTGTCGATATTGTACGTTGGTGGTGAACACGATAAAACCATCTATATTGTAACTTTGTTCAAAGATCTTAAGGTAACCCTTGTAACCAAAGGGAAACTGGATATAAGTACCACAACGGTACCGAACTAGTATAAATCATTGTGTTTTTGATTATTTCTTGTCACGACCCAAATTCCCACCCTTTAGGCCGTGACTGCGCCTAACGTTGAACCCGCTAGGCCAGCCAACGTATAACTTGTAATAGCAATTAAAAATCATTTAGTACGAAATAAAATGCTAAATTCATTAGCCTCAACTAATTTCCATCACACACTGGAATACAGTGGGAAACAAGTTTCACCGTACATCAATAACGTACCTTTCCAAACAATAATCTTTCCAACATCGATAATAAAATTAATAAAACTTGAATGCGGAAAAAGAGAAACATAACAATCATAAGATAACGTAAACTTCCCAAAATCGGGGTGGCACAATCTCACGGACTAACTACTAGAATGCTAAATACAAGTCTGGAAATGAAAATTTCAATACTGTCTTGGAAATAAGAAGAAAGACAATGAAACGGTAAGGAGAGAAGCCTCGGGATCC
>ML297359.1:0-39780 GCA_005239495.1 Nicotiana undulata
GGGGGGGGGAATGAAGGGGTTTATGGTTAGTTTTGATTGAAAAAGGAAAGAAATAACGTGGACTAAGATCAACAGCCACGATTAGAGAGGGTTTTTAGGTCGGGTATGCACAAAATTGGGCATGGGCGGATTCGGCTAAGTTTTATAAGGTTTGGGCTGGTGTAATTTAATTAAAACGAAATTGAAATGGGCTATTTGTTAAATACCCGATTAATTAATAAAATAATTTGTAAAAATATTTAACAAATTATAAAAAATTATTTTCATGCATAAAAATAATTTAAAATAATTACTCAATATTATAAAAATATAAAAGCTATTTTCTTGTGAAATAATGTAATAATGCATGCATGGGCTATTATTGCAAAGTTATTGCAATTATCACCCAAAAAGGTAAATGTGGTTATTTATGAAATAATTGAAGCTTAGCATAAATGTAAATAGTAAACTTAAGCCATAAAATTGTTATAAGTCATTTGTGATGCAATTAGTAGTTATTTATATGATACAAATACTGGAATAAATGAATAAAAATCTTTAAAAAAAATGCAAAAATTATGGAAAAATATTAGTTGATGCTCATGTACTCTTTACCCGGTGTTGATACCCAATTTTTCCTAAAATAATTTTTAAATTGCATATATACCTTCAAAATCATGCATTGACCTTAATTGGTGTTTTTCAACAATTTTCCTACAATTTTATTAATTTCTTCACTATTTTATCTTCTAATAAATAATTAAAAAATTGCATCACAAATGATTTTAAAGACATTTCTTGATTTAATCTATTATTTATGGCCCTATTAAGTCCAAATTATTCCACTAATAGTCAGTTTGGTACTTTTGGCTGCAATTGCAATGACTTTGCAATTATAGCCTATGTATAAAATTTTCGTATCATTTTCACTAGAAATTAGTGCTTTATATTTTTAAATACTAAAAAATCATTTTTAAAAATATTCCTATGCATGAAATTTATTTTTTATTAGTAATTATTTTATAAATTATTATTTAACTAATTCATTTGGGTATTTAACAAATTGCCATTTTACTATTTCAATTGCAGCCTATTAATCCAGCCCAAATGCCTTATTAACTAGCCCAATACACCTAGGCCCAAACCCTATTAAAACCCGACCCAATTCCGCTCAAATCCTGGCCGTTGATCATTTTGATCAGCGACCCAGGTTATTTCTTTCCTAATTAACCTCAAACGACCCCCCCCCCCCCAAAACCCTTCACTCCCCAAAACCCTTCACTCTCCTCTCACACTCGCCGTCACACTTCACTCGCCTCTCCAAATCCTGTCTACCCTAACCCTAATCCTACCTTGTTGTTGCTTGCCTGCCGTCGATTATGGTGGATTATCGCCACTCTCCAGCCTTAATGGCTCTCCTACGACGAGATTTCTGTTGTCTTTGAGGTCCTCAATGGACCAGGAAACAGTCCGCTCACACCCTGGCATGTCCTCACCAGTCTCAGGCCATCATGGCTCGATTTGAGTAAGATCGTCCTATTTTTGGCTAAAACCTATGGTTTCTAAGCTGGTATTTCCATCTCTGGATTATTTTCTCAAAACCTTGTCTCATCTCCTAAACCTTTTAGATCTGTAACAGATCTGAGAAGGTTCAAACTATTTTTACTTGTTTTCATGAGAAACCTTCCGATTTTCAAAGTGTCGCTTCATTTTGTCCTAACTAGGGTTCTGAAACATTTTCTTCAAAATGATTTCTGATTTTTTAGTGTTTATTCCCTGATTCTTGTGTGTTTAATCGATTTTTTTAAGTTTCCCTTTAACCCTAGCTAGTTATGTGGAAACCCCTAATTTTGCACTCTGTTTGGATTGTGAAAGTTCGTCTTCTACTAGTTGTTTGATTCTCATGAATATTGCTTCGTTTAATTTGAATATTCTGTGATTTTAACCTAGTATATCTTGTTAAGGTTTCATATTTGATTCTACCTGTTTATACTTGGTTCACTTGTTTATTCATGGAATATCTATGATTATTTCCCTTAAAATCAGTACTATTTTGATTCTTTGAATCCCTGATTCGCTGTAATGTTACTCACATGCTGATTTTTAGTTTTTCCCCCTGTTTTCACAACCTTTAAATTATTTCTTGACTTATTTATGATCAATTGTGTTATTTACTGATCATTACTACCTATTTTCTTAATTGAATCTTTGTGTATTTATCCCTAATTACCTACTCTGTACCTAAATTATTTTATTTCTTTCCTTAGTTGGTACCTGCTCTTTACCGTTGGCAAATTACTCCCTTAATTAAGGGAAGACTTGACTGATTTTGTTCTTAATTGATTCTATGGATCCCAATTACTGAACATTTTATTGCTTACCTTATTTGTCTAGCTCTCAATTGCTATATATTCCCTCTTCTATTCTCACTACAGACACGAACATTAGTTCATAAACTCCCTCTCTTACACTTAAAAAATCTTTCTGCTGTTACCTGCTATTCTAATGAACTAGCCGGCTGTAAGCCAAGGCTAGTTATTGCACTACA
Source organism: Nicotiana undulata (assembly GCA_005239495.1). Classification (NCBI taxonomy): domain Eukaryota; kingdom Viridiplantae; phylum Streptophyta; class Magnoliopsida; order Solanales; family Solanaceae; genus Nicotiana; species Nicotiana undulata. The sequence goes on from ML297359.1 coordinate 2,528, forward strand.
CTGCTCTATACTTTGTGTCTACTCTTCTTGACTGGTATGTTCTGATTTAATTCCGAGTTCAAACTCTATGTGTTCTCTTACTGCCTTGATTTACTAATGACCAGTCATATTTCTGTCTATTACTTGGCTTTTCAATTTGTAACTAGCATGTTTTAATCACTGTTTACTCAGTATGTATTAGTTCTATTCTGTTCAAATTATGATTAACATGTCTAATAACTTGCCTATTGCTTTCTCTGGCATGTCTCAATATGACTCTACTCCATGTATGTAGGTTTGATTGTTTGTCTGTTTGTTTAATCGATTCTGATATTTATCTGCTGTGTTAAGTTATTTACTACCCCTAAGTATTTCTGATTCTATGTTTAACTCTGCCTAGTACAACTATGTCCTCAACTGTCTGATCTAAAACTCATATATCTGTACTATAGTTGTTTGATTAACTCCTTAGTCCTATAAAAACTATAGGAAAACTCTTGTGGTCTTGTTGCTATATTCTATGTGGCCCAAACTCCCATACCCCCTGAGTGAAATATGTGTTTGAATGGTGCTGTTTAGATTGTTTGCTGATTTCTCACAAGTTCACTGTTGTTTTTCATAACTTCTTTTGTTACTAATCACTTCCTATTTTTCATAAAACTTTCTTTACTTAATTGAGTCCTTTAAATACTGTTTTTCATATCAAAACCTTTTCAAAACTATGTCAAGCACTCTCACCCTACTCTCAAGTCCCTAGGTTCTGCCCCTCCAGTGTGTGACTGCCTTGTGATTCTTTTGAGATCCCTCTGAACTTTGGCACACTGGGGATGTCCCTTCCACACTGCACTTACTTAGTTCTGGTTGTGAAAGTTTGGGTGTGAGCACTGCCCGGATCCTTGAGGTCCTTAGGGAACTCCGACGCACCAAGACATGAAAATGGCTATGAAACTTTTGACATTTGAGGTTATGGAAGGCTTGGTATTATCAGGATACATTTGGGCCTTCTTCTGGATCCCTATAGTTTAACTTCTTTTCTTTTCATTTACGTAATTCATTTAGCTATTGGTCTGTAATAGTTATTTGTAAACAGATATTAGGGATGGCTAGTGAAAATGGGGAGGGTAGCCGTATAGTATTAATGATGTTGTTGGGTAGAAAGCATGCTTTAGGCTTTACAATCTTTATATCTGCATTAGAATCTATGCCCTAGGAACAATGTGTTCATCCAAATCATGCTAAGCATTGCATTAGATATCATGTTCCTAGGACTTCACATTTGTTGTTTCAACATATCACATGTCACTAATATATGTGTTTACATTGTATCAGTCCATCACTTAGAGATCCTGCTCCTAGGACAATAAATAACCTTGACATAAAATTGTCACTCTCGTGTGCATTTAGAAATCATGTATGAAGAATTTTGTTTACACTCGTTTCATTATGCCTAGTTAACTAAGATTAAGCAACTGACCATGAAATGTATAAAAATTGTCTCTCATATAGGTGTTACACTTCTGAATAAAACTTGTGCAAATTCCCTTTAAAGGTCTGATCACTTAGAACAGTATGCTTGTAGGTTAAACAACTTATAGATTGTTAACATCTCCTATAAAATATGATTGCCTATAATCCCACGCCTAGGCAAGCCTTAGGTAATTAATCTTTATAAAATTGGAAAAGTATTATGATTGTGTTTACTGCTTAAAGACTCACATGTTTGAAATCAGCATGCAAACTGACAGGACCCTGCCGTTGAGTTTATAAAAAATAGTGTTGGGTATTTCTGTGCATCAATATTCACTTAGATATCCTGTCTTAGGACCCTTTTTCTAATAAAACCACTTTTGTCTATGTTTGAGACGTGATGTTTATGTGCATTACATGTGGAGGTAAACCTGAGCGTTCTAATTGTTTCTTTCACTTATGTGCTAGTCCTATTTGTCATTTGCTTGTCGCCTAGTATTTTCCCTTTTAAACCATAGGGGTTTGTCTAGAACTGCCAATATTTAGAGGTCCTAAACTCCGTCGGGACCACAAGGAAAGGACGGGTAACAAAACGCTTAGAGCTCGTTAAATCAAATTCGCTTAATAACCGCTAAGGGGTAGGACAATGGATAGATAAGGATATGATGAACTGTGCGCTAATGCAACGTGTATCCCCTCATTGAGCAGTGATTACCGGGCATTGCACATATGTGATCCTATAGGATAAACAACTTAGGACCTACCTACCCTTTACATATGTGTGCTTAGACTGCTAATCTATCAAACCTTTATTTGGTTATATATGTGCTTAGACTGCCTATTTTCTACTTGATTAATTCACAAAGTAAGTTTGGCCGGGACCCGCAGTTGTGGACTTCGAGGGGTGCCTAACACCTTCCCCTTGAGGTAATTTCAAGCCCTTACCCAATCTCTGGTTATTTAATCTGTGTTATAAATAACCCTTAGTAGGTGTCGTAACGCACCTTTAATTCGTTAGGTAGCGACTCTTCAAATTCCTTACACCTCTTATCCTAAAAGGAAATGAGTTTTCCCAATAATGTCAAAAACCCTGACTGATCCGAAAGGAGATGATAAAAGGGGGGTGCGACAGCGTGACGACTTCGCTGGGGATTTCTTAGGCTTTCACCATTACAAACCGCTTTGCGGATATGTTTCTTACTTTGTTAATACCTGCACCCTTTCCCTTTCCCGTTTATGAGTACTTAATTGTTTACTTTCCAAGTATTTATTTTTTCCAAAAACAAAACTGACATGTTTCTTTGTTTTCTTCTGTAACCTCGTTTAATTATAACTTATGTATTTACCGACTTCATAATGAGCAAATACATGACAACATGTTGTTTATTTCTTATTTATTGCTGCATAATCATGCTCAACATCATATTCCACTCGTGCCTATACAAATCCTATAGTAACTCTTTATGAGTGGTTGAGCTCTTCCTATTTATATCACCCCCTAAAGTCGGAAAGGCTTATGTGCGGTAAAACCAGTCAATCAGCGATGCAGTTGATGGTTCTGTGCCTTCCCCCTCGAGTTGTCCGCCCGAGGGTACCAATCTAGACCCCCATAGAAAACCTTACTCTTATTATATTGTACATGCATCATGGTCAAACCTAGCCGGGTTAATGTGTCATCCGCACAATAACCCTTTAAGACAGCCTTATCCAAAAGTCCACCGTGGTTTTCATAGTCCCAACGGACGCGATCACATTCTGTGCATTTATTTGGAGAACTACATGCCTGTATGCTAATTAGAAGTGTATAAATAGTCGAGTCTGGTGGGGGTAAGGGCCTAACCATTTTTGTCTAGAAGAAAATGAGGCACGAGGTCCCCATATTCGGTATGGTCAGCTATATCCCTCTAATGCTCTTGAACTTGTGGGAAGACCTTCCCTCTAGTGATAAGAAACATGTAAAGAAGTATCTGGGCTATTTACCATCTGTCTTGGACATCCAGTCAAACAATATGATGTTTGAGGCCGCTACCCTGTTTTGGGATTGTGAAAGAGTTGTATTCCGCTTTGGGAATATTGAGATGACACCGCTATTAGAAGAGATAGGGGGACTAGCTGGACTGGTTTGGGAAACCCCTAGGTTGTTGGTACCTGAGAACCGCATGGGCAGAGGTTTTCTGAAAATGATGGGGTTGAAAAAGAATGCAGAATTAGAGTGTTTGAAGCAATCCTACATACCCTTCGAGTACTTATATGAAATATACGGTCATAGTAAATCATACCGTACCTATCATGACGAGTTTGCCATCACATCTCTAGGTCATATCCATCGCAGGGTATTTGTATTCATTGTATGTTTTCTGGGATTGATAGTGTTTCTGACAAAAAAAGGAAAGGATTCTTACCAGGCTAGCCATGGTAACCAAAGCCTTTATGGAGGGGATCGATGGGCAAGCCTTCAGCATTGTCCCTATGATCCTAGCTAATATTTACCGAGACTTGGAGCATTGTTAAAGAGGAGCTAAGCATTTTGAGGGTTGCAATCTTTTACTGCAACTATGGCTCTTAGAACATCTTCAAAATGGCCAATATCACCAAGAACTTCTGCGAAGGGCTTGGAATGACCACGTTGCTTTCCATCACCCCAAGCGGATGACCTATATTCCAGGCAGATTTGATCAGGAATAAATTACCAAGCAGTGGGTGGAATTCTTTGATAATCTGACCGAAGAACAGGTATAATGGATGTTCGAATGGTTCCCAACAAACGAGTTTATCATCAGGTCCAAGGATGCACTGCACTTAGTGCTGATCGGGTTGAGAGGTATATATCCTTATGTTCCTCTCCGAGTCATGAGGCAGGCAGACGGAAAGTAAGTTGTGCCGAGGGTTGCCAAGATCGGTCACTTCAGAGCAGATTTCCAGGACGACGACATTCCCTACTAATGCCAAGCTCAACACATATGGCACTGCAAAATCATCCTGGAGAAGAATACTATTGATCCTGACAGGTACCATGCTGGGTGTGCAACTTTCTACCAGGCATGGCTGGAAGACAACTTGGATGAGATAGTGAGGCCCGAAATCAACCAAAACAATAGAATCATAGATGAGGATGCTGAAGGTCAGGTCAAGTACAACCGACTGCACAAAAGGGTTCATGATTCCAAGAATGAACATCGTGAAATACATGATCCCAACAAAAGGATGATCGAGGAATGGAAGGATATGGCTATTCTTTCCAATAGAAAGATGGAATATCTGGAGCGAGGGATAGTGGAGTTAGAGAAAAAGGACATCAAGAGGATCGAGAATTGCCAGAACACCGAGGGAAATGAAGGAGGACACCTGGCAAGAGCATACCTGCTGCTGGGACTGCACGAGCTAGGGAACTTATTCGTTGGACTCAAGAATATCGAATCTTGGGAAGGTCCTTCTGGGACCAAATAGGCTAGATTTACCTTTTTCCTTTTATTAATGTAATAAGGCCAAGTGCCATTAGTGACTTTATTTTATGTTTGTTATTTCAGTATCGTTTTGGGATTCGTCTATTTTCATTAATGAAATAAGGCATTCTGGAATCTAAGTTCTCCAAATAAACTTGTCGCTAGGCCTACTTCGGGCACAACGAGGATCCTAGATTAGGACGCGCATTTACATTCTTGCAATATGTGTTTAAGTACTGCAAATATTTTCTCATGATTCTCACTGATTTGACTACCTTTTGTTTTTGTTTTCTTTTGATTATTCCCTCCCCAAAGGTTGGTTCGTGCATTCTGGCATCATCAGCATACCATATAAGATCCAGGGGCCCTCCACCTTCTCCTCCTCCTAGTCCACCTAAAGGCAGAGGCAAGGGAAAAATGGAAGATTTGAATAATATCATAAAGGAAAACACAATGCTAGCTGAACGAACAGAAGCTTCTGACAAACAAGGTACTCAGGTCCAGAATGATGATGTGTCACAAATTGAACAAAGGTTGTTGAAAATCCAAGGGGAGCTTGAACATGTCCGGAACTTGGCAAATTTGTCCTTCTCACTTAGTGTTCCGGATGTCAACCACCCGAACACTCACAAACCCTCACCGTTTCAGAATACCCCCAACAAACAGAATCTTCCTACAACTCACCACTATACAACTCCACCGAAAAATCAAACCAAACCACCACAATACCAACAAAACACTTGCCACACTCCAAGAAACACCCCATCAATCATTCCCAAACCACAAAATTCCACTAACGATCACCTTTATGCTCAAGTACCAGGCAACCAGAGTAATCCCATATACGTGGAGACTCTACCTCACTCCACTAAGCCTGTATCTTATACACCTGAATCCAGTGAGAAGGATATGCTTATCAAGAACTTGGCCGAAGAACTCAAGAAACTGACTAGCCGAGTTTAAGGCGTTGAATGAGGTAAGGGAATTGAAGGATTGAATTATTAAGACATCAATATAAAGCCCGATGTAGAACTACCGGAGGGTTACAAACCTCCCAAGTTCAAAATGTTTGACAGTATTGGTGATCCCAGGGTCCATCTGAGATCCTATTGTGACAAGCTGGTTGGAGTTGGATAAGACGAGAAGATCCGAATGAAGTTGTTCATGATAAGACTTACATGGGATGCTTTGTCTTGGTATATCAGCTAGGACCCCAAGAAGTAGTTTAATTGGGTAAGTATGGCATCAGATTTCATAGACCGAGGTTCAACACGAAAAATGCACTAGACGTGTTTTATATCCAGAACCTCAAAAAGAAGCCCACTGAAACCTTTCATGGATATGCTACTCGTTGGAGGTCGGAAGCAGCCAAGGGCAGTCCTGCACTAGACGAAGAGCAAATGAACAAATTCTTTGTCAGGGAACACGACCCGCAGTATTATGAGAGACTGGTGTTGATTGAAAATCACAAATACTTCGACATCATCAAGCTGCGCGAGAGAATTTAAGAAGGTATCACGAGTGGAATGGTCACCGATTGTGAGGCACTACAAGCTACCAACAAAGCCTTGCAGTCTGGTGGCATATCTAAGAAGAAAGATGTAGGAGCAGTAATGGTTGCATAAAGACCCAAATCTCCATTGACATGTCGAACCTCTCCACTCACTTACCAAGTACCTCCACCTACGTATCAACCATCAGCTCCACCTACGTATCAACCATCCCCTCCACCTACTTATCAACCCACTTCTCCCAGATATTCCCAACCAGACACTTTTTATCACACCTACAACTCTCAACCTTCTCAATACCAGTCACCTCCAGCTCGCCAAAATTTCCCAAGACCTCGACCCAACTTTGACCGCAAGTCACCGAAGTAATACACTGCCATTGCTGAGCCCATTGACCAACTGTATGAAAGGCTAAAAGCTACTGGTTATGTCACTCATATCCCTTCTATGATCCCAGAGAATCCATCCTAGTGGGTCAATCCAAACCAAACCTGTGCATACCACTCCAGCATGAAGGGGCATACCATTAATGAATGCCGGTCGTTGAAAGATAAGATCCAGTTTTTGATTGATAACAAATTCATCCAGGATAAGGAAACCACTCCCAATGTTCGCAATAATCCTATCCCAGACCATTGGGGTGGAGGCATCAATGTGATAGAAATAGAGGAGGAATGGGACCCAGAAGGGTCGATCGTGTTGATCAAAGAAGGTGACGATCCCAAGAAGCCAGCAGTCATACTCAATCCCATCATAGTGCAGATTCAGCTGTCAGAAGATATTGAGGTAACCACATCAGTCCCGTTCGAGTTTGAGGCAGCACCACCTGCAGACACGCTAGCACCATTCGAGGTTGAACCACATGCAGTGACTCCTATCCCATTTGAAGTGAAAGTAGCCGCACCCATCACAGTGGCAGTATTGACTATGCCGTTTTTAAACTGTTGTACCCTAGAATTACTTAGCTGAGGCAAGTAGGAAAGGAAATGTCAAAATAAAAGAAGTTGTTGCTGCACAAGGGATGACCAGGACCGATATGGTCTATTCACCTAAACACTTGGGAGAGTCAAGCAAACAGGCTTCCAACAGACCGCCCGTCATCGAAACATGCTCAGATGATCTCTAGAGGAAGGTGCAAGCCACGAAATACTCAGTCATATATCAAGTGAACAAAACTCCAACCCAGATATCTATCCTATCATTGCTGCAAAAACCGGAAGCGCACAAGAATGCTTTGATGAAAGTGTTGAACGAAGATTATGTAACTAATAACATCATCGGGGGAGAAATGACCAACATGGTAGGCAGGTGCTGGAGAATCACAAGATCACTTTCCACGAGGATGAACTACCGCCTGAAGGGTTAAGTAACAACAAGGCACTGCACATCACTGTGCAACGTGAGGATTATTTCATTACCAGGGTTCTAATCGACGGAGGATCCAACCTCAACATTTGCCAATCAACAACACTCAAGAGATTGGGCAAGGGCTTGTACGAGATACGAGAAGGGTCAACAAATGTAAAGGCTTTCGACGGACCTCAGAGGTCCACCATTGGAGAAATCAGTCTATGTCTGCAAATGGGACCTACATGGTTTGAGGTTGAATTTCAGGTGTTGGATATATTCACATCCTACAATATGTTATTGGGAAGGCCATGGATACATGCCATTGGGGCTGTGGCATCGACCTTGCATCAGGCAGTGAAGTTTGGATGGAACCACTGTTACTACCCAATTTTCCTCAAATTATTTTCAAACTTGCATATAAGCTTTCAAAATCACTATTTAAAATAATAAGCATTTTTCCTATTTTATTAAATTATTCGCACGCTTATTCAATATTTCATATTTAAATAATTATTCATAAATTATGTTATAAATAATTTCGAAATGTGTCACAGCTCGGTATATCATTTTTAATCATTTTTTGTCCATTAGGATTCAATTATTTCACAAATTCGCAATTGGGTATCCTTTAATTCTAATTATAGTAACTATGCAATTATAACCCAATTGCATACTTTATGTTATTTTAATTCGATAATTAGTCATTTTTTATATTTAATATTGTTTAATTCCCTTAATTTCATTTTTTTAAACTTAATTTCATTTTTATATAATTATTGGCTATTTTAATTAATTAATTATCTATCTTGTTAGGTATTTAACATCTAGCCTATTTTGTTTAAATACTAGCCACATTTAAACCCCTAAAACACCCAACCCAATTAACCCAATTATCCAACCCAAATCCCCATTAAAATACCCAGCCCAGTCTTCAATCAACCCGGCCCAACCCCTAACTAATCTGAGCCGTTGATCAAATTAGATCAATGACCTAGATTAAACCTTCCTAAAATATCTCTCATTTAACCCCTCTCCCACTCTCATTTTCGAGACTCCTCACTCTCTCTCTTTGTCTCTTCTTCTCCCCCTTCTCTCTAGAACCTTTTGGTTCTTTGTCTTCTCCGATGGCTTTCTCCGGCCACTTCCAGTCTCACCTCTTTCGACCACCAGCCGCCTTGAAGCCTTATCTCTCCGATCTCTTCAATCTATGAGACCTTCATGGGCTCCGACCATGCCAGACCACAACTGGAAGCTCCGCCTAAGGCTGTTTTCGGCCGTCTCCGATGGTTTTTGACTCAATGGTGCTCTAAATGGGGGTTCCATCCTCATTTTTAGACATTTTCCAGTTTAAATTTCTTGTTTATGATAAAACCCCAATTTTAGGGGTTTTATTCGTATCAATTTCATCATGTTTGCTTGTCTGTGTGTTCCTTTGGATTTTTATCAGAGTTCTATGCTCCCTGCTTAATTTTGGTGCTAGTATTTCAATCCCCTATTATGATGTGTTCTTTGCTTAGGGTTTTCCCTGATATTGTTCAAAAGGGGATATATATCGTTTGGTAAAATTGACTATACATCCTATTGATTGTTTACATTGTGATTTTATATTGATTTTTACGAGTTTTCTTTAAGGTTGTGGTACTTCCTTCACAATTGTAATTTCATGTATTTTTCTTATGATTCTTGGCTGAGCCTGAATTGTTTCCTTATCTGTGCAAAACTTTCCTTTGATTTGGTGTTGATTCCCTTTATTTGAATCTCACTCGAGGCTAGCCTCACTACTTTCCTGTGACAACATCTTTACCGATTTCCTTTTATCTCTTGCCTTATTATATGCTGTTAATTGATTCTTACATTGTTTACTTAATTAGAGTATTATGTATCTAGCCTAATTTGTCTGTTCTATACTTGCTACTTGAATTATTTCCTCAATTCCATGTATAGTCTCTTTCCTTATTTGTTACCAGTTTATTGCCTTTTGAAGTTAACTCCCTTAATTAAGGCAGTATTTGCACTGCTTGTTACACTAATTGATTTCGAGTCCCAAAATTACTGAACTAAATTGATTCTTTCCTTACTAATCCTGAACTTTCCCTCTTTGCCTTGTTTAAATATTTACCATTTGAATTAAATCCCTTGAGTTAAGAGTACTTGCCTTAATTTCCTGATTAATTGATTTCGAGTTCCTTCAATTACTACTTGACTTGATTTTTACCTTATTCATCACTTGCTTTTCAACTATGTATACTCTGCCTTCACTCTTAATTAGGGGACAACAGTGAGATTCCTATTGAGGACATTGATACATTGCACAGTATTTTCTCTCTTGTGCTCTTGCTCTCTTTCTTTCCATGTTCTCCTGTTGTTCCCTGCTCTTGTCTCTTAGTAGCCGGCTGTAAGCCAAGGCTACTATTGTGTTACCACTTGCTCTTACATTCTGTTGTGCTCTTCTATCATCTGGTATGTTCTAATTAATTTTCCGAAGCTCTAAACCAATGTGTCTATTTATATTTTGAGTTTGTCATATTCTTAATTGTCTTCTACCTATGTTTCTACTGTTCAACATGTAATTAACTCCTTGTTTGCCTTTTGATACTTTCCAGGTTTATCTATGTACATGTCTATGATTGAAGTCAATACTTGCTATAAACCTTGCCTATACATCCGTTAGGTTATTTCTTTTCCTGTTCAAGTATTATGTGTCCCCTGATCCCCCTGAACCTTTTACCTGTTATCGCTCATCCTACTTATGACTTATATGCTTATGACTAATGTTTGCTCCTATTTCACTTGTTATAACTGTCTCCTGCTACTGTCTACTACCTTGTCTACACCTAGCCCTTTCTTGGTCCCCTGAACCTCTTTGATTTTGGGTACTCATGCCTAGTGAGTTTTCATAAGTCTCTGTATCTCTTGGTGTTATTATGTGATCTATTTTTGCTTTTTGTCCCATTATCCTTGTGTGCAATCCTGTATTGCTGAACTTTTGATTAATGTTTATGTTTATTTTATGTTAATCTTTCAAAAAACAACTCTCCAGTTTTGAAAACTCTTTTCTTAAACTATGAACTTTCCTCTCTTTCCTGCACTTCACACTACTCCTAGAAAATTAGGTCCTACCCCTTTCGTGTGAGCATTGCCTTGAGTACCCCTGAGTACTCATGGAACTTTGACACATAAGGCTGGTAATTCCACACTGAACTTTGTTAAAATCTTGGCAATTTTCTTGGGTGCTGGTATTGGCCAGGGATCCATTGGGCCCAGTGGGAGCTTTGCCGCACCCAGGCCATTAAGGTTGTGAAACTCGAAAGGAGTGAGGCTGGGAGATTGGGCCTGGTTGAAGGCTCCCTATATAATAACTTCTTATTTTCCTTTTTGATTAACGTAATTTATTATTCCGGTTTGTAAATATTGGGGGCTGGATAGTGAATATTGGGGGGTTCTGCATGCTTAGCCTAGGTGATGGTTAGAAAAACATGCCTATAGGACTTTATTTGTGCATTAGATAACTTGTATAGGACATGCATCTCACATAGTAGAAATCATGTTTTAGGTCTTTCACTTTCAGCATGTTATCATCCTTATTTCATAATCCTGATTAGTTAATAACAAGCCTAATAAACTTTCATAAGGTCATTACTGCATTTCCATCTTAGAAACCATGTGTTTGGCATTTCTATGTGCATTAGATATCCTGTTGTTTAGGATCTTATACTTGTTTGAATTGAAAATCGTTAAAATGCCTCATTAGCATGCTAAATCTAATAAAAATGTGGTTAGCCTACTTGAAACATTTTCTGGAAATATATGCTTTAAAATCAAAATCCAAAATATGCATGTTCACCTTTTGAGATAGTTAGGCAATGTATACGACGCCTAGGCAACTTTAGGCCGAATGCAATAAAATTAAACCAATTATGTTTAGGGCTAATCAACCTATTTAACCTTTTGAACCCTGTTGCTCTCATTCTTGTTTTACCTTACTGAGGTTCGCTTTGTTTTACTAAAACTCTGGCTCTATTTTAAAACAGTCTCGAAATTGCGCATTTGCTCCCCTTAGGACTTCCTGAGTTTTGCACTGTTATGCATTAAACTACAGGGTTTTCAAAGATACATCACTCCACTCCAAATCGTGCCATTTTGAATCCTTGCTCTGAATATTTAAGGCTACTGTATTCTTGGTACCACTTATTACTTCTTCACTGCAATTATCTTTAACTACCATATATGTTAAGCTACTGTATTTTGGGTCACTTATCACTATTTTTACTTCAAAACCAGGCCTCAATAATTTTCAGTTATGTTTCCGGAAAGCTTTAAATCATTGTACTTCTGAATTTTACCACTCCACCTAAACAACTGCATTTCTAAAAAATAAACTATTTCTCTGAATTACTCATTCATTAAGTTTTCCAAATCAGACTCCTCTTGCAACTCACTATTTTACTCAAAACTCTTTTTTTTTTAACCCCATCTCTGAGACTTTAAGTGTGTTTGAGACGTGCCAATTGTATGTCTATCTGTGGAGGGATTTATGAGCCTTTATTTGCCCCCTATTGTCCCTTTATCTGTGAGGTCCTACTTCTTATGCATGTCGCCTAGTATTTTATACTTTAAGCCTAAGGGTTCAGCCTTGTACTCACCTTGTAGGATTAGTAGTCCTAAATACCCACCAGGACTTATAGAATGGGACGGGTAATGGCACGCAATAAGCATTCATAACCAACACACGCATTTTAAATAACCTTTACGGGGTGGGAAGGGTAGAGTACTGATATGATGACTGGTGCGCTAATACCACGTGTAACCGCCTTTTCGAGGTGTGACATACCGGGTATTGCATTGATGTGATCCGTATTACTTTAAACCTAGGACAGTTCTTTTCAAATGTTTATTCTAATGCTTTCTCCAGAACCTTTAAAGATTTTTCATGCTTGTTTGAAATCCCTTCTTATATGAAACTTACTTGCTATTTGTTAACCGTCCAAATTCACAAAACTTCTTGGTTGAGACCCACAGTTGTGGATCTTGAGGGGTGCCTAACACCTTCCCCTTGGGAAAGTTTCAATCCCTTACCCAATCTCTGGTAATGCAAACTAGTTCATGAGTTATAAACTCTAGGTGCCCTAACGCACCATAATAATCGTTAGGTGGCGACTCTTCCTTAAACCCTTTCCTTTAAGGAGTTGTCCAAAATGTCATAAACCCGATCTCTCCGTACCTAACCCATGCGATAGAAAAAGGGGCGCGACAACCACCAGCAGCTAATCATTCATGGAGATGGGAGCAACCCCATCTAAAACCGCCAGACTATCTCGGTGGTTGAAGGTAGGAGAAGGCTAGGTGGAGAAACCTATTACCACGTCGAGCGAGTCAATGCAATAGACAAGGATAAGTGGTGGAGTAGCAAGATTGAAAGCATACTGAAATGGAGCGGATACGAACTCGGGAAAGGTCTCGACAAGAATCTTCAGGGCATTTCAAAGATGATACAGCTAAAGCGTCTTGGCACTACCTTTGTCCTGGGGTATCAGTACACTTGGCAAGAGTACGACGACTGGTCGCCACCATGGCGCGGTCCTTACTACCCATTGGAGCAGCCCATACCGCATTTGGAACAGACTTTCTAGCAAGCCTACGTCATATGGGGATCAGATAAGGAGGAAGCGTTAGCTACCTTGAAGAATCTATTCTTGGAAGACGAGGATATGGACTGTTGTGTCATTGGTGAGGAGGAGGAGGAAGGCCCTACCATCCAAGCTGTGAGCAAGGGATAATTCCTCAGAAACTGGACTGTTAGACCATCCAGGGCCCGACGAGTCACGGGGTAGCAAGGCTGAACAAGCACTGCTTATTTCCTTTTTTGCATTTTCTGTTTTACATAAAAATATCCAGTGTTCCAAAACATTTGCTTAAATTATATAAAATCGCTTTATGTTTCAACGAATCAGTATTTATTATCATTTTCTCTCTCATACTTTTATCTATACAACATTACTATTTCCTGTCTTGATGAACCGATGACCGTGACATGCAACGAGACAACGCAACAAAAAGATAGTGATTCAGAAGGGGAAGATGTCATACCTGAAGAAATTGTCAGAGAAGTAGAGGAATTTGAGAATAAGCCTAAGTCCAACGTGGACGAGACATAATTAATCAACTTGGGAGATTTAGAGACTGTAAAAAAAACTCGCATCAGCATCCACTTGTCACCGTCAGAGAAATAAGAGTACACACAATTCTTAAAGGAATATGAGGACATATTTTCATGGTCATACGATGATATGACTGGACTAAGTACATCCATTGTGGCTCACAAATTACCCACGAATCCAATGTGCCCACTGGTGAAGCAGAAGATCCAAAAATTCAAGCCTGATATGAGTCTGAAAATCAAGGAGGAAGTTACTAAACAAATCAACGCCAAGGTACTCAAGGTAGTTGAATACCCAACATGGTTAGCCAACATCGTTCCAGTGCCTAAGAAGGATGGAAAGGTTAGGGTTTGTGTCGATTATCGGGATCTCAACCGAGCCAGTACGAAGGATGATTTCCCTCTTCCAAACATACATATGTGAATCGGCAATTGTGCCAAACATGAACTCTAGTCATTGTCGCGCCCCCTTTTTTTCTCTTCACTTCGTGGGGAGATCGGTTCCAGGACATTTGGGTTGAGGGAACTCTTTCCTTTTTGGGAAAAGGGTTTTGCATATCTGGAGAGTCGCCACCTAACGATTTTAACGATGCGTTAGGGCACCTAAGGGGTTCGTTTACAAACTACGTTGCTAACCAGAGATAGGGTAAGAGCTTGAAATTATCCCAAGGGGAAAGTGTTAGGCACCCCTCGGGATCCACAAGTGTGGTTCCCGGCCAAATGGTTTCGTGAATTTGTACAGTTTAACAAATAACAAGCAAGGGGCTCAAGTAAGAGGGGATTTAAATATTAAGCAAGCAAGTGTTTGGAAAATAATTATAGAATGGCTAAGTTTTAAATGAGTTATAATCTAACATTTAAAGGAAGGGATGTCCTAGGTTTAAAACAATATGGATCACATCAATTCAATACCCGATAGACACTCCTCGAAGAGGGGGTACATGTGGTATTAGCGCATCGGTCATCATATCCATATTCTACCCTTTCCCACCCCGTGAAGGTATTTAAAGAGCGTGTTAGGCACGAACTCTATTGCGTGCTATTACCCGTCCCATCCTATCAGTCCCAGAGGAGATTACGACTACTATCCTAAAAGGGAGGTACTAGGCTGACCCTCATGTTTAAAGGTAAAGATTCTAAAGCGATAAACAAGAACACTTAGGAATGCAATGAATGGGAAGCAAATAGGAGCATATAAGAGGCTCAAGTTTACCTCCATAGATTATGCATATAATTAGCACGACTCAAACACAGGTAAGGGCAGTATTAATTTCAGAATCCTAAAGCATGATATCTAGGTGAGTCCAGAATGCAATAGAGAAGCAGATTTGTTGCATAATTCAGAGAGGGAATCCTAATCAGTTTTTGCCTACTGATTTTATACCCGTTGATAGTTAAGAAGCACATATAAAGAAGTATATATCCATCTTTAACAAATTTAGCACATAAGGCTTGCCTAGGCGTGAGACAACGTATCCATTATTAGAATTACTTAGAGGAAAACTATTTGAGTTGTATTACTAAACATGTTGTTCTAGATGTTAAGATTTCAGAAATATTACCAACTGTGTGAGTCTGTTTTATCAGTAATTAAGCTACAGATGCCTAAGCGGATATGAATGCAATCCTAAAGGCATGATATCTAATGCACAGAAAATGCAGAGTGCTGTACTTGCAGGACCTAAACAGGATATTGTAAATGCATCAATATTTCAGTGCTTTCAGAATATGTAGAGGATGTGAAAATGACCTATTTATTAGCGTTGTATTTATCCTAAGGCAGGATATCTAAGTGTACATGGTAGTGCGTAACGTAACGTAAAGTACTAGTTATTAACATGTTTTAACACAGGATTTTCTAAGTGATATAAGGATGAACATGCTGAAATAGAGTACATGGGACCTAAGGAACAGGATTTCTAATGCATGGATGTGAACCTAACCATGATCTCTATTGCGCAGATAAGAAATAAAAGCCTACCCATGTAATAACTAATCATGCATAGTTACCCCTCCCATTTCACTATCCAGCCTCCATGAGTTATTTATAAATTATTACAGGCTAGGAATTATGAATTACATAACCAAAGAGAAAATAAGAAGTTATTCAATAGGGAGCCTTCACTTTGGCCCAAATCCTCCAAACCTCCTTGCCATATAGTGTTTTAAAGCCTTTTCATAGTCCGGGTGTGTCAAAGTTCCCTAAGGACCTCAAGGGCTCCTGGGCAATGCTCACACCCAGACTTGATAACCAAGAGTGGAACATGTGCAGTGTGGAAATACCAACCTCAGTGTGTCAGAGTTTAAAGGGAGATCAAGGGTCCCAAAGTAGTGCTCATACTGAGGGGGCAGAACTTAAGATATAAGAATCAAGTGAAGTGCAAGAGATAGGTTTGAAAAGATTTGGTTAGTAGAAAACAATGTTAAAAGGGACTTGTTTCAAATAGTTTTGAAAATAAGAGGGAGTAAAATAGATTTGAGAAGAGTAAGCTAATTAGCAGCCCAGACATAGAGCCAAACAGATTCAGTAACACTCACAGAACCAAGATAGATTCAGCACACAAGTCTTTACACAGGGGAAATGGGGATTGGGATACATAGAGCACATACATGATGAATACCTAACAGGAAGAAGCCTTGCCAAATTGGTAGAGGCAGTGAGACACAGACTTAGAAATTGTCACACAAATAGAGATGCTTAGAGTATAGGATCAACATAGAATCAAGTTTAGAGGGAGTACTGGGAGAGGGTAGGATATGATTGCACATGGGTTTAGAAACAATTAAGAGTATAACATGTATTAAGTAACATACAATGCAATTACAGTATCCTAGGGATAATATGTTGAGGCTATATGGGAGGGGATACAAAGAACTAAATAACATAATATGCCCAACTACTTGCATGTAGGGCAACACAGCCATAAAAAAATGAAAATCAGAAGCAAGATGAATCGTAGTAACTAGAGAAACATGTTGTGTTGGGGACTTCAAATATAAATTGGAAACATACCAGTTGAAGATAGCAAGAACAGAGTAAGGAATAAGTAAACAGCACAACTAGTCTTGGCTTTCAGCCAACTAGTAACAACAGACAATTAATAGGAGCAATAGAGTGTATATGTGTGAGTAAGAGAGAGTAGAACAAGGTCTGTGTTCCGCTTTTTTCTTTGTGCTAATGAGAGACTAAGGTACTTATAGTTTTAAAACAGGTAGAAGAATAAGGTAAAAAATAATATTTCAACAGTAATTATACAAATATACCAATTAGAATCAGATCAGTTGCAATGACTTCCTTTAATCAAAGAGTTTAAGATTCAAACGGTCATAAGCAATGCTAAATAAGGAATGAAACCATACGAGGCAGAATTAATATGTAAGGAAACTGTTTAGCATAGCACAAGTATACAACATGTAATAGAGTATAGGTTCAACAGATTCTATTTAAGGAATAGTTAAGAATCAGTTGGCAACCTAATTAACCATAAAATAAGGCAAGAGAATGTTTTAAAGATTGCAATCAGTCGAGAATAGAGAATACGAATCACAGGGAATCAGGGATTTCCCTAGAAGGTATATTAACCAAAGGGAAGTACTACAACTGAACGGAGCAAACATAGCATAAGTAGGAATTGGAAAAGTAGGGTAAAAGAATCCCATAAATCAGGGATTTAAGTTAGAACATAATAAATGATTAAAGAAATAATAGAATAAACATGATACTAGCAGAGGAAAGATCAGAATAAACATGAAATGACTAAAGGAAATAACACAAAATCACACAAAATCAAGGATTCGTATAGAGCATAGAAATGACTAAAGAAAATAACAGAATAAACATGATACGAGCAGAGGACACAAAGATCAGAAACCCTAATCAACACAATACGGTAAAGTCACAGAAAAACTCAGAACATTCGTGGGAAACAGGTACATAAACGGATTAAACGAGCAAAATCATCAAAAGAGACTCAGAACCCTAAGATTGAGGAAAAGCAACTTAGGGTTTCCAACATAGTAAGTCAGATGAGAGAAAAAACACAAATAAATCGTGCAAACATGGTAGAAATTATAGAATAATTGAATAATACTTAAAATCAGAAAGAGAATCGTTCTTTTTTTAGAAAGGTGTTAAGAAACCCTAGCTTGAAGATGAAGAGTCATTTTAAAGGAAAACTCGGAGAATCTTTGGGAAAGAAACAAAATATCTTGAAATATACACAGATCTATCATAGATCTAAAAGAATCGAGGGTTTTTAAGCATTTAGGGTTTTAAATAGAACCCAGAAAGTTAAGAAAAACCTCAAATGTCGCTGGTTTAAGCCCAAAAGGTCACAGACCTTGCTTGAACAGCTGGAGATGGAAGCAGGATTACGAGAACAGGCCCAAGGGGTAGGAGGATTAACCTAGGTCTCTTGAATACCTTAGAGATGGCAAACACCGGCGTGAGGGAACCACAAGAGACAGGAGGATCGTGAGAGCTTCATGGTCTCCGGCGAAGAGACGTCCGGAGAAGGCAAAGAGGTTCATCGGAGCCCAAAGAGACAGGAAGTCTCTAGAAGAGATTTAGAGAGATATAGAGAGAGTAGAGAGATGAGGGACCGGTGAGAATGAGAGGGGCCGGGGGGGATTAGTCTAAGTTAATTAAGGTAATAATGATCTGGGCCGTTGATTTAATTTGATCAACAGTTCAGATTGGTTCGGGATTGGGCCGGGTAGGAAATTGGTTTGGGCTGGGTAGGTAATTGGGTTAAAGGGTCCGGCTAAATTGGGTTGAAATCAAAACTAAAAGTGGCAAGATTTTAAATACCCATAAAAAATAGGTAAATAATTAATAACATAGCTAATAATTATATAAAAATGAAATTAATTCTAGGTAAACAAAATTTAAGGTAATTAACTAATATTAATATATAAAAATGACTAATTATAGAATTAAAAATAGCATAAATGCATAATTGGGCCATAGTTGCAAAATTTGTGTAATTATAGCTTAGTGCCAGATTGGTTAATTTGTGAAATAATTAAATCCTAATAAGATTAAAAATGATATATTGAGCTGGGAAGCATTTTGATAAATTATTTATAATACAATTTATGAATAATTATTGAATATAAAAATACTATATAAATAGGTAAATAAATTGATAAAAATATGAAAAATTATGGAAAAATACCATTCCTTATGAAAAGTGATTTTGAAGGTAATATGCAAGTTTGAAAATAATTTTGAGAAAAATTGGGTATCAACAGCTGCCCCTCTTTACCCGGGAAGGATGAAAGAGTTGTCGGGTAACGATATGGTGGCCTATTTTGACCGAGTGGAAATAATTTGAAAGAATTAGGCCGCACTGTAGTTTTTGAGCTGCTTACATATCCCTGGTTTTATAGGAATCAGTACGTATGTAGTTCAGGAGCCACCGACAAAGTATACCAGTGAAGTTTTACTAGAACAGACGCAAGGTGCAGGGTTGGGTGAACAAGCGACTTACGGGGTAGTTAGGAGAACTGGATCGGGACCGCTCCTACAAGGATGGCTGTTGCTTGCCGGGTTACCTGCAAATGAGTAATACAAGCATATCTTGCATAATTTAAACATGATGCAAATTCCCGTTGGACCATGAATGATGTCTTTGGACGGTTAAGGATCACGTCTTTAGACCATGATGTCCTGGGCCATTAATTGCTTGATGTAGGATTCACAGGCCATGAAATGATGTTCTCGGGCCATGAAGATGGTGCCTCCAAACCATGATGCCTTTGAATGATGATATGCAAACTGATAAAAGATATACTCAGGCCATGACATGGTGTTCTCCGGCGATGAAAATGGTGCCTCCGAACGATGACGCCTTTGGATAAGTTTAGCGATATTTCAGCCCATGAAGATGCAATGGTATGATGCTAACAGGACAGAGCTTAGTCTTGCGAATTAAAGGGGCAGATCTTAGCCCGAAAGGAAAGCGAAGTAAATAATGCCAGAGGTGGCAGTTGATTTTTGAAAAGTAAATGGGAGGCAGCGTTTAGCCTCGGAAGGCAGAATGGTAGCCTTATGCAAATGCAGATGGAGGTAGAGCTTAACCTCGGAAGGCAGAAAGGTAGCCTTATGTAAGATGCGAATGCAAATGGAGACAACATTTAGTCTCGGAAGGCGAATGGTAGCCTTATGCAAGTTGGAAGGCAGAATAGTAGCCTTATGCAAGTTGGAAGGCAGAATAGTAGCCCTATGCAAGTTGGAAGGCAGAATAGTAGCCTTATGCAAAGATGTGAATGCAGATGGAGGTAGAGTGTCACGCCCCAAAATCGAGGGACGAGACCGGCGCCTAACCGGATAAACCCAGTCAAGTGGACCTGGATTGCCTTTCCTACCCAACGTATTACCCCGTGTTCGTAACGTACATTATTCCATATGAGTTAGATAATTTAGATTCAAGGTGCACTTTACAACATGATTCCATTTTTCCTCTTTTAGCTTTAAACAATAGACAATCCAAAAATATACAAGTTACATACATCATTCCTGATTTGCGATCCACAATTACGAGTGAGTACAACTACCGCCCAAAATATACATAAGTACAACCCACACATTGTCTATGGAGCCTCTAAGAGTTCTTAAGAGTTTTACATAACTTTTCGGCAACAAGTCCCCGACTATACCTTTACAACACAATAAAAAGAGGATAATATAATCCACACGCGGCCCCGAGAAGAAGAGGGGCTCACCAAATTACTGAAGAGATGAAAAGGAGGCACCACTAACGGCGGGCTGAGTTACCTGCTATGGAACCACCTACATCCATATAAAAGATGTAGCTCTCCCGACAAAAGGGACGTTAGTACTGTTGAATAGTACTAGTATGTATGAATAAAATTTACCCTAAGTACAATCAAGCAAATCACATATAAGAGACAGTTAATGGAACCAACAAGTATTGCACAGAAACAGAAACAACCACAATCAAGAGTTTCAAATATTCTCATTTCAACACAACCACATTCCACCCTTATTACCTCGTCCACCCTTATTACCTTGTCCACCCTTGTTACCTTTCCACCCTTATTACGTCGTGTTGCGGTGTGCAACCCGATCCCTTCGAAAAATTACATTTCAGCCTTGTTACATTCTGTTGCGGCGTGCAACCCGTTTCCACCGGACAATCACATTTCATAACAACAATCACCAACAATTAAATCACAAGGATTTTCATTACAAGGAACACAAGTTCATATCAACAATTTTCTATGTGGACTCAAGGCACGATGATTCTCACCAAGTCAAAATTCATGTTCACGGTGTTTCCATAATCGTTCAACTCAATTACATCAATTCACAATACCCTCTTTCATCACTTACCGCGCACGATTTTTTAACCATTAGATACATCCCCACACTTAGGAACATTAACATTCTTTCATTCATTAACACATACTTTCATATTGATACCCTCGAGCATTTAACGAGCTTTGCACATAATAAGATAGGCACAACAAACAACCTTTCACAATCTCAATTAGCATAGTAGTCAACAAGCAATTTTGGGAGTGAAGTCTTACGCCTCAACATATTTGGACAGTCAATCCACATATTCTCAGACAAGGTACACATACCGTATGCTCGGACACCAACAAGAGGATTCTACAAAGGTTAAAGTTAGCCATACATACCTTGAGTCGAATTTCCCCTTTTTAATTTCTATCACAAATCACCGGACCGTCTAGCACCGTCAATCTATTCCAGAAGGTGAAATAGTTCACTTAGAATTAGGAATCATAAATTCAATTGGGCATTTTATCAAACACTAGGTGACCCCTTAGATTACTAACCCCCTTTTTGAGAACAATTACCCAAACATTTTTTCCCTTTACTAGATCACGAAGTTTAACTTACATGCATGCAAGGTCTCAACTTTAATTTTCAAGAACCAACTTATGTGTGCCTTATTCTTAACCAAAATCTGAGAATTAAAGGGAAATGGAGTGAAGATTTACATCTTTGAGTGAAGAAAATGATAATAACTCGATAGTTTTCGGGCTTGAGTGATTTTGGAAAATCAAATTGATGAAGATGGAGCTTTCTGTCTCAAGAACCCTCTCCCCCCTCTCTCTATTTTTGTTCATAAATTCCTTAAAAATGAAGGGGAGGGGTGTTTTATTAAACAGGGGGTCGGGTTTAAATTTAGAAAATGGGAGCCCCGACACAGAAATGCGGTCAGGAATGCGATCGCATTCCTGCTATGCGGTCCGCATTCCTGTCGCAGAAATGGCCCTCAAATGGGCCAAAATTGGAAAAGAATCTGCCCAGGTATGCGACCACTATGCGGTCCGCATACCTGTTATGCGATCGCATAACCTCCGTCACAAAAACCGTAGGGCAAGAATGCGACAACTATGTGGTCCGCATACCCAAAATGCGATCGCATTCTGGGTCGCATAGTTGTCCTCAGTTTTGACAGTAGCCTGTCCCGGTATGCGACCACTATGCGGTCTGCATACCTGTTATGCGATCACATAGTACGTCGCATAACGCGCAATTCCTTGAAAATTTTATCTTTTAAGTTTTGGGATACTTTTCACTCAAAATGGGTCCATTTTAAGAATTTCTACAGTTATAACAACTAAGGGACCTATTCGGGCATTATTTTAGACATGAGATTTTTCGGGTCTTTACATCCTCCCCCACTTAAAATCATTCGTCCTCGAATGAGGATCGAGAAATCGCTTGGTTTTGAAAACACAATATGCCAACCCCCAAATTTTCACTAACTCCAATATTTTCTGAAAATTTTGCCAGAGTTTCCTTTGTAACTAGGCCTATATACCTACCAGCGAGCCCCCGAAACACATTCCCAATTTAATGCTACATAATGCCGTTATTCTAATAACTTGTATATAACTTTGTTACCTCAACAACTTGCATATATTCAATTTCTTCCACATGCCATATACACTTCAATTAATCATTACCAATCTACACTTCTATTAATCATTGAACCATCACATGAGTTTCACATAATTTCACTTACTCCAACAATTTGCACATAATTCAGTTATCCCATCAAATCATATACAATTCAATTACTTCAACCTGCTTATACATAATTCAGTTAACACCACAACTTGCATATCATTTAACTACCACATGAATTGCACATAGTTTTAGCTTACTTCAAAGAGCTGCACATTTCCCAAATAATCACAACATACGCAAATATGGCACAACTTGAGATGTTACAATAATAAGGAAATTAGGAGAGTGAAGTGTGCTTGCACCAAATAAAACACAAAGGTGTATTCACTTAGAGATGGAAGTTATCACGATCACTACTAGACTTGTTCAAACAAATGAGGATATTTTTCTTTCATTTCATTTTCCGCTTCCCACATGGCTTCCTCGACTTGTTAACTTTGCCACAACACTTTAACTGAAGCAATTTCTTTGTTCCTCAACCTACAGACTTGCCTGTCAAGAATAGCAATTGGAACCTCTTCATACGATAATTCTTCATTAACCTCAATAGTCTTAGCTGGCACGATGGCGGATGGATCTCCAACCACTTTCTTCAACATAGACACATGGAACACCGGGTGTACTAATGACAATTCAGGCGGCAATTCCAGCCGATAAGCCACCTGCCCTATCCTTTGAGCGATCTGATACGACCCGACATACCTAGGGCTCAACTTTCCTTTCTTCCCAAATCGCATCACTCCCTTCATGGGAGACACCTTCAAGAATACCCAATCATCTACTTGAAATTCCAAATC
Organism: Nicotiana undulata; assembly: GCA_005239495.1. Lineage (NCBI taxonomy): Eukaryota > Viridiplantae > Streptophyta > Magnoliopsida > Solanales > Solanaceae > Nicotiana > Nicotiana undulata. The sequence continues at coordinate 26,203 of ML297359.1, forward strand.
CCTACGACGAACATTCACATAGGACTTCTGGCGACTCTTAGCAGTTTTCATCATTTCCTGAATGACTCTAACTTTTTCCATAGCTTGGTGCACAAGATCTGGTCCTAACAATTCTGCCTCACCAACCTCAAACCATCCAATCGGAGACCTACATCTCCTTCCGTACAATGCCTCAAATGGAGCCATCTGAATACTAGCATGGAAGCTATTATTGTAAGCAAACTCTATAAGCGACAAGTGATCATCCCAGCTACCTTTGAAATCAAAAACACAAGCCCATAACATATCCTCAAGCGTCTTAATAGTCCACTCCGCTTGACTGTTCGTCTGTGGGTGGAAAGTTGTGCTGAGATTCACCTGAGTACCCAAACCTTGCTGAACTTTCCTCCAAAAGTTAGCTGTGAACTGGGCCCCTTGATCCGAGATAATAGAAACTGGAGTGCCATGGAGTCTGGCTATTTCCTTGATATATAACTAAGCGTACTGTTCCGCAGTATCGGTGGACTTGACTGGAAAGAAATGCGCCGAATTCGTGAGTCGATCAACGATTACCCAAATTGAGATCAAGGATGCGCTGAGTGCGAGGTAACCCTACCACGAAGTCCATATTGATCATTTCCCATTTCTACATCGGTATTGCTATAAATTGCGTCAACCCACCAGGCCTCTGATTCTCAACCTTCACTTGCTGACAGTTCGTACACCTAGCCACAAAGTGCGCCACACACCTCTTCCTACCGTACCACTAATAAATTTCATTGAGATCGCGATACATTTTCGTAGAACCTGGGTGAACAGAATACCTGGAATTATGAGCCTCTTCCATTACCCTCTCCCGTAGATCATCCACATCTGGAACACATAAGCTTCCTTGGCACCGCAAGACACCGTCAACATTGCCGAGTGAAAAAGCTGAAATTTTGTGATTCAAAATTGCTTCCCTCAATTGTATCAATGCTGGATCTATGAATTGCTTTTCCTTGGCTTCTACTACAAGCGAGGACTCCGCTCCATTACACACCACGACATTCCCCTCATTGGAGGTCGAAAGAAAGACCCCTAGACTGGCCAATTGATAAACCTCCCGTGCCAAAGGCCTTTGGCCGGCTTCAAAATGTGCCAAGCTACCCGTGGATTTTCGACTAAGAGCATCGGCTACCGCATTTGCCTTCCCTGGGTGGTACAAAATATTCATATCATAATCCTTGAGCAATTCTAACCACCTCCTTTGCCTAAAATTCAACTCCTTCTACTTGAAAAAATACTGAAGACTCTTGTGGTCTGTGAACACGTCCACATGGACCCCATAAAGATAATGCCGCTAGAATTTTTATGCAAACACAACTGCTGCGAGTTCCAAATCATGCGTCGGATAATTCTTCTCGTGATTCTTGAGCTACCTTGAAGCATACACTATTACCTTACCACATTGCATCAACACACACCTCAAACCTACCCTTGAAGCATCACAATAAACCACGAATCCTTCTGTACCTTCTGGCAAGGTAAACACCGGTGCCGAAGTCAATCTTGATTTTAATTCCTGAAAACTCTTTTCACAAGCATCGGACCACTGAAACTTGACTGCTTTCTGCGTCAGCTTAGTCAATGGGGAGGCGAGGGTAGAGAATCCCTCCACAAATCTTCGATTGTACCCGACTAGACCCAAGAAACTACGAATCTCTATGGGGGTCGTTGATCTAGTCCAATCCTTCACCGTTGCGATCTTTTGGGGATCAACTAGAATCCCTTCCCTAAAAACAACATGGCCCAAAAAGGTGACTGATTCTAGCCAAAACTCACATTTTGAAAACTTTGCATACATCTGGTGCTGATGAAGGGTCTGCAGAACTGCCCTGAGGTGACTAGCATGATCTTCCCAACTTCGCAAAAAAACAAGGATGTAGTCAATAAAGACAATCACAAACGAGTCAAGAAACGGTTTGAAAACCCGATTCATAAGATCCATAAAAGTTGCTGGGGCGTTGGTTAGCCCAAAAGACATTACCAAAAATTCAAAGTGCCCATAACGAATCTTGAAAGTGGTCTTAGGAATATCCTGCTCCCTGATCTTTAATTGGTGATACCCGTACTGTAAATCAATCTTTGAGAAGAACCTAGAACCTTGGAACTGATCGAACAAATCATCTATCCGAGGCAATGGATATTTATTCTTGATGGTGACCTTGTTGAGCTGCCAATAATCAATACACATTCGAAGCGATCCATCTTTCTTTTTGAAAAAAATAACCAGTGCGCCCCAAGGCGACACACTTAGCCGAATGAAACCCTTTTCTAATAGATCTTTCAATTGCTCCTTTAACTCTCTCAATTCTGCTGGCGTCATTCTGTAAGGTGGAATAGATATTGGCTGCGTATCTGGCAATACATCAATCCTGAAATCGATCTCTCTATCTGGCGGAATTCCAGGAAGCTCATCCGAAAATACTTCAAGAAACTCATTCACAACCGGCACGGACTCGGGAGCAGGCACCCCTGAAGTGGTGTCCGCAACCCAGACCAAATGATAGATGCACCCCTTTCCGGATCATCATTGAGGCTTTAAGATAGGAAATAAACCTGCCCCTCGGCACAAAGTCATTCCCTTTCCATTCAATAGCTGGTTTATTAGGAAACTCGAGCCTCATAATTCTGGTTTGGCAGGCGAGTTTAGCAAAGCACGAATAAAGCCAATCCATTCCCGTGATTACATCAAAATCTTACATCTCTATCTCAATAAGATTAGTCTTGGTATCTCGACAACACACCGTGACAACACAATTCCTATAGACTCGCGCGGTCGTAATAAAATCACCAACCGGGGTCGACACTGAGAACGACTCATGAAGTTGTTCGGGTTATAACTCAAAACTCGAAGTAATAAATGGAGTAACAAATTACAATGAAGACCCGGGGTCAATAAGAGTATAAACATAAAGTGCTTGTACAGTCAGAATACCTGTGACAACATTTGGAAAAGCCTCCGCACTCTGGCAACCACTCAAAGCATAGAATCGACTGGGTCCCCCTTGACCCCATGCTCTACCCCTAGTTGCACCGCGCTCTGCTGGAGCTGGAGGGCGTGCTGAAGATGTAGCGGCCGCAGAACTGGACGGCTGAGCAGTGCCCCTACCTGTGCCCTGACTGGGCGCACGACAATCTCGCTGAATATGGCCCCTCACTCCAGATCTATAGCATACCGGGATATCCAGGTAACAAGGCTCAGAATGGAACCTCCCACACTTAGGGCATGGGACCCTCCGCTGCTGCTGAAACCTCCCACCGGAACGACTTGACTGGTGGAACCTCCTGCTGTCCGAACCTGGTCCAGAGCTACCTCCCTGCTGATAACTGTGCCCTGGTGACGGCGCACTGGCTGAAGACTGAGCATAGGACTGAGATGGCCCAACCGACCCTCTCCCAAGGGCTGATCTCCTACCTCCAACTGAGCCCCCAGGGTTGCTCGCTAACCGAGCCTTACTACTACCCTCTCTCTCCATTCTTATCTTCAATTTCCGGGCCTCCGTAGCCTGGGCAAAACCCACAATCTTACCATAGTTCATATCTGAATGCAAAGTAGTTGTATCAGCCTCATTGACAACCAAAGGACCAAGGCCCTGAATAAATCGACGAACTCTGGCCTACATAGCCGGCATCGTGCAGGTAGCAGACTTGGACAAGCGCACGAACTCCATATGGTACTCCTACACACTCATGTGGCCCTGCTTAAGAAAATCAATCTCTTCAGCACGGGCTGCCATAACCTCGGCAGGCAAGAAATGATCCATGAAAGCATCTACAAACTCGACCAACCTCGCCGGAGGGCTCCCCTCTCCACGGGAACTCTCCCACATCTCTAACCATGAATATGATGCCCCTTTAGATGATAGGAAGCTAATTCAACTCTCTCTGTTTAAGTAGCCTTCATAACCCGAATAGTCTTGTACATTTCATCTACAAAATCTTGAGGATCGGCCTCTGGGTCGGTGCCTGTGAACTCTGGAGGGGCTAACCGTAGAAACTGGTTGACCCTAGAACCTGAAGAATCACCTTGCTTGCTAGAGGACGCAGGGGCAGCCTGCGATCTTTGGGCCTAGGAGGCCACTAGCTGAGTCAACATTTGAATAGCTCCCTTGAGGTCCCCATCAGAAATAGTGGGACCGGAAGCTGGGATTGAGGAAGGATCAGGAACATCAGCGAGAGGGATTTTAGTACCCTCCGCTGGAGCAGGAATAGGGATAGACTGGCCCGGCACAGAGGAGTCAGGCAGATTCAAGGTCGGGGAATCATTCTCACTCGCACCATCAGATAAAGGATTCATGGCCACACTTGTGGTGGCATTGGCCTCTAGTCCGAGTCGAGCTCTTTTCTTGGGCGCCATTACTGAAAATTAGGACAATGCACGAGTTAGATGAAGACATTCTGACCTTTTCACTTCATCGTACGATACAAAGTAACAATGAAAGGGTATTTTCCTAAATGCCCATGCAACCCCCAAATTATACATGTAGTCGACAACACACCTAAAAGAAGGGCTTACTAGACACGGCTTTGAGACATCCTAGGACACTTTAAAAACCTTAGGCTCTGATAACAGGTTTGTCGAGCCCCAGAATCGAGGGACGAGACTGGTGCCTAAACAGATGAACCCAGTCAAGCGGACCTGGATTGCCTTTCCTACCCAACGTATTACCCCGTGTTCGTAACGTACATTATTCCATATGAGTTAGCCAATTTAGATTCAAGGTGCACTTTACAACATGATTCCATTTTTCCTCTTTTAGCTTTCAACAATAGATAATCCAAAATATACAAGTTACATACAACATTCCTGATTTGCGATCCACAATTACGAGTGAGTACAACTACCGCCCAAAATATACATAAGTACAACCCACACAGTGTCTACGGAGCCTCTAAGAGTTCTTAGGAGTTTTCTATAACTTGCCAGCAACAAGGCCCCGGTTATACCTTTACAACACAAGCCAAAGAGGATAGTATAATCCACACTCGGCCCCGAGAAGAAGAGGGGCTGACCAAACTGCTGAAGAGATGAAGAGGAGGCACCACTAGCGGCGGGCTGAGCTACCTGCTATGGAACCACCTACATCCATATAAAAGATGTAGTGCCCCCGACAAAAGGGACGTTAGTATCGTTGAATAGTACTAGTATATATGAACAAACTTTACCCTAAGTACAATCAAACAAATAATAGATAAGAGACAGTTAATGGAACCAACAAGTATTGCACAGAAACAGAAACAGCCACAATCAAGAGTTTCAAAGATTCTCATTTCAACACAACCACATTCCACCCTTATTACCTCGTCCACCCTTGTTACCTCTCCACCCTTATTACCTCGTGTTGCGGTGTGCAACCCGATCCCTCCGGACAATCACCTTTCAGCCTTGTTATATTCTATTACGGCGTGCAACCCGATCCAACCGGACAATCACATTTCATAACAACAATCACCAACAATTAAATTACAAGGATCTTCTTTACAAGGAACACATGTTCATATCAACAATTCGCTATGTGGACTCAAGGAACGATGATTCTCACCAAGAAGAAATTCATGTTCACAGTGTTTCCATAATCGTTCAACTCTATTACATCAATTCACAATACCCTCTTTCATCACTTACCACACACGGTTTTGTAACCATTAGATACATTCCCACACTTAGGCACATTAACATTCTTTCGTTCATTAACACATACTTTTATATCGATACCCTCGAGCATTTAACGAGCTTTGCACATAATAAGATAGGCACAACAAATCACTTTTCACAATCTCAATTAGCATAGTAGTCAACAAGAAATTCAGGGAGTGAAGTCTTACACCTCAACACATTTGGACAGTCAATTCACATATTCTACGAAAAGGTACACACACTGTATGCTCGGACACCAACAAGAGGATTCTACAAAGGTTAAAGTTAGCCATACATAGCTTGACTCGAATTTCCCCTTTTTAATTTATATCACAAATCACCAGACCGTCTAGCACCGTCAATCTATTCCACAAGGTGACATATTTCACTTAGAATTAGGAAGTTTGAATTAAATTAGGCATTTTATCAAACACTAGGTGACCTTTTAGATTACTAACCCCCCTTTTTGAGAAAAATTACCCAAACTTGTTTTCCCTTATACTAGATCACGAAGTTTAACTTACATGCATGCAAGGTCTCAACTTTAATTTTCATTAACCAACCTATGTGTGCCTTATTCTTAACCAAAATCTAAGAATTAAAGGGAAATGGGGTGAAGACTTACCTCTTTGAGTGAATTAAATTATAATAACTCGATAGTTTTCGGGCTTGAGTGATTTTGGAAAATCAAATTGATAAAGATGGAGCTTTCTCTCTCAAGAACCCTCTCTGTCTCTTTTTGTTCAGAAATCTTAAAAATGAAGGGGAGGGTTATTTTATTAAACAGGGGGTCGGGTTTTAAATTTAGAAAATGGGAGCCCCGACACAGAAATGCGGTCAGGAATGCGATCGCATTCCTGCTATGCGGTCCGCATTCCTGTCGCAGAAATGGCCCTCAAATGGGCCAAAATTGGAAAACAATCTGCCCAGGTGTGCGACCACTATGCGGTCCGCATACTTGTTATGCGATCGCATAGTGCGTCGCATAACCTCCCTCGCAAAAACCATGGGGCAAGAATGCAACAACTATACAGTCCGCATACCCACAATGCGATCGCATTCTGGGCCGCATAGTTGTCCTCAATTTGGACAGTAGTCTGTCCAGGTATGCGAGCACTATGCGGTCCGCATACCTGTTATGCGATCACATAATGCGTCGCATAATGCGCAATTCATGGAAAATTTTATCTTTTAAGTTTTGGGATACTTTTCACTCAAAATGGGTCCGTTTTTAGAATTTCTATAGTTATAACAACACAGGGACCTATTCGGGAATTATTTTACACATGAGATTTTTCGGGTATTTACATAGAGCTTAACCTCGGAAGGCAGAATGGTAGCCTTATGCAAAGATGCGAATGCAGAAAGAGGTAGAGCTTAACCTCAGAAGGCAGAATGGTAGCCTTATGCAAGAATTAAATAAATGACAATAGAAATTCTTAGCGAATAATAGATTGCAATGTTGTGATCATTGGGAGCATTGTGATTGTGAAGCATCATTTGTGTTGATAATAGATGTCGGCATGTGCGACGGATTTGAGAATCATGTCTTTGAACAATATATGTCCTTCGGGCGGATAATATGTTTTGGTCTTTTGCAATCTTTGTGCCTGCATCCAAAGAAAAGTCGTGAGTTCTGTAAGGGGTAAGGTTAGTTCGTATCCCCGCTGGCTTTGCTTGACTCGTTCTGCTTGATCTGATGATACGGTTCGTATCATTGGGGTAGCGTTTGCTAAACAAAGCTGTTTCAAGAATAAGTATGCATGATTTTGTAAAAGTATGACATAAACATATATAAAACATAGTTTTAGATGAACCGACGACCGTGTCATGGTTCTAGACAATTCAACCTCTCCTGCTACGGAAGTTTGAGGGTCGTCCTCAAAATTCTGCCCCAGTTTGATAGGTGAATACTTCCGACTGTTGCTCGTGCGGTGATCGGCTGAACTTGCTTCAGAATTTTGAGGGTCCTCCTCAAAATTCTTCCCCAGTTTCCAATTGTGGGGAGAAATGAGATTTTTATTAAATTGTGACCGAACCAATAGGGTTGCCTACGTATCCCCTCTTAAACAGGAATCAGGTCAGGTGTAGTTCAATTTACGTCATTGATAGAAGCATAAAGGATTACACATAATAATGCTTGACTGCATCGGAATTGATCAGTTTTGGCCATATTTCTCCGTCCATTTCTGCAAGTATAAGTGCTCCTCCTATCAGCACTCTATGAACCATGTACAGGCCTTTCCAGTTGGGAGAGAATTTCCCCTTGGCTTCATCTTGATGTGGAAAGATTTTTTTTAACACCAACTGCCCTGGTGTGAATCGTCTCGGCTTGACTTTCTTGTTGAAGGCTCGGGTCATTCTGTTCTGATATAATTAACCATGACAGACTGCATTCATTCTCTTTCCGTCTATGAGGGCTAGTTGCTCGTAACGGCTTCTTACCCATTCTGCATCGCTGAGCTTGGCTTCCTGCATGATCTTTAGAGATGGAATCTAAACTTCGGCAGGAATAACAACTTATGTACCATAAATTAGCATATAAAGAGTTACCCGTGTTGACGTGCGGACTCTGGTGCGGTATCCCAGTAGGGCAAATGATAACTTCTCGTGCCACTGCTTATGCTTTTCTATTATCTTCCTTAATATCTTCTTGATGTTCTTGTTGGTGGCTTCTACTGCTCCATTCATTTGCGGTATGTATGATGTGGAATTCTTGTGATTAATCTTGAAGTTTTCACACATGGATTTCATCAAGTCACTGTTGAGATTGGAACCATTATCGGTGATGATCGACTCCGGAACACTGAATCGGCAAACAATGCGATCGCGGACGATGTCAGCCACGATTTTCTTAGTAACTGCTTTATAGGAGGCTGCTTCGACCCATTTAGTGAAGTAATCAATGGCGACCAAAATGAACCTGTGTCCGTTGGAGGCATCAGGCTCGATTGGTCCAATAACATCCATGCCCCAGGTGGCGAATGACCATGGTGAACTTGTTGCATTAAGCTCACATGGAGGTACCTTTATCATATATCCATATATCTGACAGCGGTGGCATTTTTGGACATACTGGATGCAGTCCGTTTCCACAGTCATCCAAAAGTAACCAGCTCGGAGTATCTTCTTTGCCAGAACAAAATCGTTCATATGTGGGCTGCAGGTTCCAGCATGAATTTCATCTAGTAGTTTTGATGCTTCCTTTGCGTCGACACACCTCAATAATCCCAAATCGGGAGTCCTCCTATACAGGATTCCTCTGCTGTGAAAGAAGTTGTTGGACAATATCTGAATTGTGCTCTTCTGAGTGAGATTCGCAAGCTCTGGGTAATCACCTTTTGCCAGATATTCCTTGACGTCATGAAACCAAGGTTTTCCGTCTGCTTCCTCTTCGACATGGGCACAATAAGCTGGCTGATTACGGATATTTACGGGAATAGGATCAATGAAATTCTTGTCCGGATGCTGGATCATTGAGGACAAAGTAGCCTATGCATCGACGAACTCATTCTGGATTCTGGGGACATGCCGAAATTCTATCTTCGTGAACCTCTTTTTCAACTTTTGTACGTGATGCAGATACGATAGTATCTTGGAATTCCTGGTTGCCCACTCTTCTTGTACCTGATGTACCAGCAAAACTGAGTCACCAATCACTAACACCTCCTGGACGTTCATGTCAATGACATGTTGAGTCCTAGGATACAGGCTTCATACTCCGCCATATTATTGGTGCATGGGAACTTGAGCTTGGCGGATACCGGATAATGCTGACCGGTCTCTGATACTAGGACTTCTCCAATATCGACTCCTTTGAAGTTCGTTGCTTCGTCGAAGAACATCCTCCAACTGTCATAGGATTCTGCAATGTCTTTTCCTATGAATGATACCTCTTCATCAGGAAAATATGTTTTCAGAGGTTCGTATTCTCCGTCTACGCGGTTCTCAACTAGGTGGTCTGCCAATGCCTGTCCCTTGACTGCTTTCTGAGTTACATAAACAATGTCGAATTTGCTCAGTAGAATTTGCCACTTGGCCAGCTTGCCAGTGGGCATAGGCTTTTGAAAGATGTACTTTAATGGATCCATCATTGATATGAGATATGTCGTGTAGGCACAGAAGTAATGCCTCAACTTCTGAGATGCCCAAGTCAAAGCACAAAAGGTGCGTTCCAGAAGAGAATACCGAGCCTCATACGGAGTAAACTTCTTGCTGAGAGAATAAATTACTTGCTTTTTCTCTCTGTTTCATCATGTTACCCCAGAACGCAACTGAAAGCCCCATCTAATACTGCAAGGTAAAGTAAGAGAGGTCTAACTGGCTCAGGTGGTACTAGTACTGGTGGTGTTGACAAATATTCCTTGATTCTATCTAAAGCCTTCTGGCACTCATCGGTCCATTTGGTTGCAGCGTCCTTCTTCAGCATCTTGAATACCGGCTCACATATAACTGTAGATTGTGATATAAACCGGCTGATGTAATTAAGCCTTCCCAAGAAGCTCGTCACATCTTTCTTGTTCCTCGGCGGTGTTAATTCTTGAATGGCTTTGACCTTTGATGAATCCAATTCTATTCCCCGGCGGCTCACAATAAACCCAAACAACTTCCCCGCAGGAACCCCAAATGCACACTTCGCGGGATTCAACTTTAGATTGTATTTGCACAGCCTATTGAACAACTTCCTCAAGTTTTCTATGTGATCAGTGGCTTTTTTGGACTTGATAATAACATCATCCACGTATACCTCGATCTCTTTGTGAATCATGCCGTGGAATGTGGTGGTCATAGCCCTCATGTAAGTGGCCCCTCCATTCTTTAGGCCAAATTACATCATCTTATAATAGTACACTCCCCACGGCGTAATGAAAGCCATTTTCTCAGCATCTTCCTCGTCCATCCAAATCTGATGATAACCGGCGAAGTAATCCACGAACTATTATAGTTCATGCTTGGCGCAATTGTTAATCAGGATGTGTCTGTTTGGAAAAGAGAAGCCTTCTTTCATACTGGCCTGGTTCAGGTCCCGGTCGTCGACACAGACTCTCACCTTCCCGTCCTTCTGCGGGATAGGTATAATGTTGGCTAACCATGTTGGGTACTCAACCACTCTGAGAACTTTGGCTTGAGCTTCTTAGTAACTTCTTCCTTGATTTTCAAACTCATGTCGGGTTTGAACTTTCTGAGCTTTTGTTTCACCGGTGGGCACATTGGATTAGTCGGTAATTTGTGAGCAAAAATTAATGTACTCAGACCAGTCATGTCATCGTATGACCAGGCGAAGATGTCTTCATACTACTTTAGAAACTTTGTGTATTCTTTATTTTCTAACGATGACAAATGAATTTTTATCCGTGTTTCCTTGACGTTTTTTGAATTTCCTAGGTTGGTAACCTCAGTCTCGTCCAGGTTGGACTTAGATTTGTTCTCAAAGTTTTCAACTTCTTTGACAATCTCGTCGAGTATATCTTTTTCATCTGAATCGATGTCTGTTTGCTGCGTTGTCTCATTGCATGTCACAGTCATCGGCTCATCAATGCAAGTTATAGTAATGTTGTATAGATAAAGTAATGAGAAAAAACAGTCGTAATAAATAAGAGAAACTAGAAAATGCTTTGATAAATTGAGTAATTGTTTTGAACATTGAGGATCTTATTGTAGGAATTGAAAAATGCGGAAAGGAAAACTCATTTTCGTAAATAAGACAGTAAGTAATGCTTGTTTTAGCCTCGCTACCCCGAGGCTCGTTGGGCTTGGTTTGTCTTGATGGTTCAGTTTTTGAGGTATGTCCCTCTGCTTACAGCCGGTATGGAAGGGACTTCCTCCCTCTCCTCCTCGAGAACAAAACAGCAATCCATATCATCATCCTCCAGGAACAAATTCCTCAATGCGACGAGTGCTTCCCTTCGTCTGACTCATAAATAATGTCGGCATGTTGGAAGGTCTGCTTTAGATGCGGTATCAGTTGTCCTAGTGGGTAATAAGGACCACACCAAGGTGGCGACCAATCGTTGTACTCTTTTCAAGTGTAGTCGTATCCCAGACCGAAAGTGGTGCCATGACTTTTAATCTTGATAGGTTTGGAGATTCCTTGAAGATTCTTGCCGAGCTTTTTGCCAGGCTCGTACCCATTCCAGTTTAGTCTACTCTCGATCTTGCTATCCCACCATTTATCCTTGTCGATGGCATTTACCCGTTCAATGTGGTGGTAAGTTTCTCCACCCAACTGTTACACCCCATATTTTCGTACGTGGAAGTACACCATAAGTATATATATATAAAATCAGAAATAAGATGTTACATCCCGCACTTTTGTATGCTTATGTTTCGTCGTAAGTTAATCATCGTAAGATTGGGAATGAGATTATTTGGAATTATAAGTATTATGATATTTAAAACAAGGTATAACTAAATTCATGAAGGTGAGAGGGCAAGCAAATCGAAGAAAATGAGTTTCGTCGAAGTTTGTCAATTTGGGATAAAATACGGTTCGAGCTATAATACCCAATATTTATGGACTAGTGTCATACAAGGTACTACATGACCATGATAATAAGGTGTATAAAGTGTGTTAAAAGTGAGTAGTATTCTAAGTAACTTGACATAATCCGTAATCATGTGAATTATTGGACAATGGGGGAATTAACTAGTTAATTAATAATTAGTGGGAGAATAATTAGTAATTAAAATATTTTGGATAAAACTCTTGGACCCCAAACATGGCAGCCATTGATTCTTGGTTAAGTGACTCTTAAGCTATAAATCAAGGTGGCAAAAGCTAAGAGAGTTTGTGACCAAGTCATACCAATCAAGTGGGGCCCACACCCACTTTAATAAAGACATTAAGCTTAACAAAATGGAAGTCTTAACATGACCTACATATGAACACTTACTATCATGATATAAATGGTGTAGCATTTGGGAATGACTCAAGGTTGTTAGGATTTCACATGTTACTGGAGATCCCCCTTTCAATGACTTTCATGTTAGAAAATGGATAATTAAGGTTTATGATATGATTCTTGATTCTTGAAGAGACCTAGATCACGTTGATCAACATTCACCAAATTTGTGATCATATCCTTGTTCCAATATGTTTTGCTTCACTGGTTTGCAACGAAAGACATTATGGCCTCATTTTCTAAGAGAGCACGATACAATCTTTCTCAGAAATATCATACAGATTTTTTCCTACTTCGATCCGCCGTTACGTATTTTTTGCAACGATGCGGGTTAGACAGATTGTTAAGAGAGTCGGATCAGGTAGGTTAAGGCTATCCCTTATTTCTTTTGGCATGATCCATGCAATACGAACGAAACGTGCAAATGCACAAATTCCATAAAAGACTCTATTCATAGAAGTATTAGAGATATCTATGTTTTTAAATTTCCATGTGTCATAATATTTTATCATCTGTTCATGGGTCTCAGAAAAATATGAAAGTTGAAAAGAGTTTACTTTATGATATTACTCAAAGGAAAAAATTGTCTTATGAAGCTCCGAAAGATTTTATTAACGTACTTTTCATGCATTTCATTCATGTGCATTGACCCATGACCAAATGGCGTTATATACCCGTATATATGTATGTGTATATATGTATATGGGATATGGGAAAGGTTGTGGCGTTATATACGCACCACCACCTGGTCAGCTGGTATATGATGATAATGTTGCCCACAGTGGCTGAAATATGATTCAACGGCGTTATATACGCGTATATATGTATGTATATATATGTATATGGGATATGGGAAAGGTTATGGCGTTATATATGCACCACCACCTGATCAGTTGATATATGATGATGATGTTGCCCACAGTGGCTGAAATATGATTCAAACGGCATTACATACGCGTATATATGTATGTATATATATATATATATATATATATATATATATATATATATATA
>ML297359.1:39953-56923 GCA_005239495.1 Nicotiana undulata
GATATGGGAAAGGTTATGGCGTTATATACGCACCACCACCTGATCAACTAGTATACGATGATGATTTTGCCCACGGTGGCCGATATGATATGATGGGATGCCCTCAGAGGCTGATGATGTTATGAAACATGTACCTATGCACGACATGACATTCATATGCATATGCATGACGCTAAAAGTAATTTATGATTTACAAAGTTATTCAGGCCTACAGGTTGAGTCATGTACTCTATATTTCGTCCATGTCTCTTATGTACTTATTTATGTGCCTTAAATATTTGGTACATTATTCGTACTGGCGTGCCTTTTGCCTCGGGACGCTGCGTTTCATGCCCGCACGTCCCAATAGACAGGTCGAGAGCCCTCCAAGTAGGCTATCAGCTCAGCGGAAGATGTTGGTGCGCTCCATTTACTTCGTAGTCGCTTGTTTGGTTAGTATGATTTAGACGTGTATTATTTGGTATGGCGGGACTCTATCCCGACCTTTATGACATTTATGTACTCTTAGAGGCTTGTAGACATATGTCGTATACGTGAAAGATTGTACGGCCTTGTCGGACTATCCCGTATGTGACGTGTATATGATAATGTAATAAGAAAGATACGTCACGTTGGTACTCGGTCGAGTAAGGTATTAGGTGCCCGTCGCGGCCCATCGGTTTGGGTCGTGACACCAACTTCCTTCTTTCTCCGATCACCAAAATAGTTTGGCGATTGTAAATAGGGTTGATACCGTCACCATGAATAATCACCTCTTGGTGGTTCCACTCAAACTTCACTGCCTGATGTAGCGTTGATGCTACGGCCCCAGTAGCATAGATCCATGGTCGTCCCAATAACATATTGTAGGACGCTGGAACATCTATCACCTGGAAGTCAACCTCGAACCAGGTTGGTCCTATTTGCAGGCATAGGCTTATCTCACCAATGGTGGACCTTTGAGATCCATCGAAAGCTTTCACAATTATTGCTCCATCCTTTATCTCATTCAGACCCTTACCCAATTTCTTGAGCGTTATCAACGGGCAAATGTTAAGACTGGATCCCCCATCGATCAAGATTCTCGTGATGAAATAATCTTCGCATTGCACGGTAATGTGCAGTGCTTTGTTGTGCCCGAATCCTTCAGGTGGTAACTCGTCTTCATGGAAGGTGATCTGGTGACATTCCAACACCTAGCCCACCATATTGGTCATTTCCCACTAGTGATGTTGTTTGGTACATACGCTTCACTTAATACCTTCAGCAAAGCACTTCGGTGCGTCTCAGAATTTTGCAGTAAAGAGAGGATGGATATTTGTGTTGGTGTCTTGTTCAGCTGGTCGATGACCGAATACTCCTTAGCATGTAATTTCCTCCAAAGGTCATCTGGACCTATCTCAATAAGGGGAGGCCAGTTGGCAGCCTGCTTTCTTGATTCGGCGAGATGATCATGGGTATAGACCCTACCAGTTCTCGTCAGACCCTGCGCTGCGACAACTTCCTCAGTTTTGACCTTACCTTTCCTTCTTGCCTCGTCTGTATAATCCCACGGGATATCATGGGTATAGAAGGGTGGCGTGGTTGACATTGCCACTGGAATTGGTGCGGCTATCCTTACTTCAAATGGAACATATACCTTGGGTGGAAAGACTGCGACCTCAAATGGTGCAGGTGCATTTGTTGGAGATATGAACTCAACTTCAATTGGTACTGGTGTCTTTGCGGGTGGCGCTGCTTAAAACTCAAGAGGTATGGACATATTTACCTCAGCATCCCCAGATGGTTAAATCTGGACTATGATCGGGTTGAGAGTGACTGCTGGTTTCTTAGGTTATCGTCTTTTGCGATCAACCCGATTGATCCCTCGGGATCCCAATCATCTTCTATTTTGATCATGTGGATACCTCCACACTTATGGTCTGGCAGAGGATTGTTGTGAACGTTTGGAGCAGGGTCTTTCCCCACAATAATCTTAGTATCAATGAGGGACTATATCTTGTCCTTCAGAGAGCGGCATTCATCGATAGTGTGACCCTTCATGCCGGAATGGTATGTACAGGATTTGTTTCGGTTAACCAAATGAGAAGGGTTCTAAGGGGTGGCAGCAGGGATAGGCGTGACGTAACCAGCAACCTTGAGTTTCTCATACAACTGGTCAATGGGTTCAGCTATGGCGGTGTACTGCTTTGGAGGGCGACGATCAAAATTGGGACGAGGTCTAGGGAAGTTTTGGCGTGCAGGGGGTGATTGGTAATGAGATGGCTGGGAATTATAAGTGTGGTAGAAAGGAGCGCTTTGTGAGTATCTGGGCGAAGTAGGTTGATATGTGGGAGGGGGAGCTTGGTAGAAAGGTGGTGGATCTTGGTAAGAAGGCGAGGGTGCTTGGTAATTCGGGGTTGGCTGGTATGTGAGTAGAAGTGTTGGATAGATTTGGTATTTGAGTGGGGATTTGGCTCTTTGTGCAACCATTACAAATCCCACGTCTCTTTTCTTAGACACACCACCAGACTTTAAAGCCTTGTTTGTATCTTGAAAGGCTTCAAAATTCGTGACCATACCGCTCTTAATACCTTCTTCGATCGGCTCCCCTAATTTGATAATGTCGGAGAATTTGTGATTCTAAATTATCATCAACCGTTCATAATACTGCGGGTCCTGGGCCCAGACAAAGAACTTGTTAATCTGCTGCTCTTCTAAAGCATGTCTGACTTTAGCAGCTTCGGACCTCTAGCGAGTGGCATACTCACAAAAGGTCTCTGTGGGTTTCTTATTCAGATTCTGGATGTAGAACACATCTGGTGCATTCTCTGTGTTGAATCTAAACCTGTCCATAAAGTTAGTTGCCATACCTACCTAGTTGGACCATTTCTTGGGGTCTTGGCTGATGTACCAAGATAGTGCATCTCCCGTCAAACTCCTCATGAACAGTTTCATGTGGATCCTTTCATTCTTTCCCACGCCAACCAGCTTGTCACAATACGTCCTTAGATGGACCCTCGGATCACCAGTACCGTCAAATATTTCAAACTTCGGAGGTTTGTACCCCTCGGGCAGTTCGACATCAGGTTATATACAAAGGTCTTCATAATTCAACCCTTCGATTTCCTTGGTTCCTTCAACACTCTAAACTCGGCTGGTCAGCTTCCTTAGTTCCTCAGCTAGATTTTTAATGAGCAGGTCCTTTTCATCAGACTCGGATGGGTATGGGATAGGTGGAGTGGAATGGGTCATGGTTTCCACATAGATGGGATTGTGGAAATGGTCCTTTGTGGGGTTCTAAGGTTCTGGGATAAGTAATGGAGTGTTGTTTGAAAGTGTGGCAAGTATTGCATTGCGTTGGGAGAGTTTGGTTCTTTGGCGGAGTGGCGTGATGATTTGGTGCAAGATGGTTTTGTTGCCTTGGGATATTCTGTGAAAGGTGTAGGGTTTTGAGCATTTGGAAAGTTGACGTCTAGGACGATGAGGGAAATGACAGGTTGGCCATATTCCGCACCTGGTCGAGTTCTTCTTGGAACTTCAGAATTTTTTGTTCAAGTGGTAACATGTTTTCATTCAGGACCTGAATACCCCGGTCGTCAGCGGCCTCTTGTTCAACCATATTTTCCTTCCTGACACCGCTGGATTCTGCCATCTTACTCTTGCCTTTGTTTCTGCCTTTAGGAGGACTAGGAGGAGGAGTAGGTGGAGGGCCCTTGGATCTTGTGCGATGGGCTGATGATGCCAGAATGCACGAACTAACCTTTGGGGAGGGGAATAATAAATGAAAAGAAACAAAAATAAAAGGTAGCCAAGTCAATGAGGATTATTAAAAATATTGCAGAAATTAAACATGTAATGCGGGAATGTAAAACGTGTCCTAATTTGGGAACCTCTTTGTGCCCGAGGTAGGCCTAGCAACAAGTTGATTTAGAGAACTTAGAATGCTAAATGCCTCATTTTATTGTTAAGAAAAATAGACAAATCCCAAAACGACACTAAATGAACGAAAAATGAAAGGCACTAATGGTCATTGACCTTATTACATCAATAGAGAAAACAAAGACATTCCTATCTACTTGGTCCTAGAAGGACCTTCCCCAGATTCGGCATTTCTGCTTCCCTCGAGCAACTTTCCCAGCTTGCAAAGTCCCAGCAACAGGTATGCTCTGGCTAGATGTCCTTCTTCAGTTCCCTCAACCCTTTGACAATCCTCGACCCTTTTGATGAATTTCTCCTCCAGCTCGACTATACCTCATTCCAAGTATCCCAACCTCTTATTGGTACTGATAGCCATGTCTTTCCACTCCTCAATCAGCTTTTTGTTAGATTCATGTATTTTGTGGTGGTCATCTTCACATTCACGGATCCTTTTGCGCAGCTGGTTGAACTTGACTTGCGCATCACCCCTTTCATCTATAACCCTGTGGCCTTGGACGTACCCTGGCTTGCTCTAACCACTCAGATCCTCATATAACCAACCAAGATAGAAAGGGGTACAACCGGCACGATACTTGTCTGGCTCGATGCTTTCTTTCTCGAGTATAATCTTGCAGTGCCATAGGTGTTGAGCTTGGCACTTGTGAGGACTGTCATCATTTTGAAGGTCTGCTCGGAGATGGATCATTTTCTCGACCATAGGTATGACTTGCTTCCTACCTTCTTGCCTCATAACTCAGAGAGAGACGTAAGGGTATGTCCCCTTTAAACAAATCAGTATCAGAAATGATGCATCTCAAAATCGAATGACGAACTCATATGTTGGAAACCACTCAAACATCCATTGGACCTGTTCTTTGGTCAAGTTACCAAAGAGCTCAACCCATCCTTCGGCATTCTCAGGCTGAGCAAACATGTCGGGGATATAGTTCATTCGCTTCGGGTGATGGAAAGCGATGTGGTCATCCCAAATTCTTCGATGAATGTCTTGTCGGTATTCGCCTCTTTGGATATTCTCTATGAGCCAGAGTTGAAGAAATAAATTGCAACCTTCGAAATGTTTTGCTCCTCGTTGACATATTTCTAAGGCCCGATATATCTCTACAATGATCATGGGCACGATGCTGAAGTCTTTCCCATCAATCCTTTCCATTAATGTCTTAGTTACTATGGCCAGCCTGGTATGGATTATCTCTTTCTTCATCGGGAACACGATCAACCCCAAAAAGCAAACCATGAAGACAAACACTCGGCGATAGATATGTCCCAGGGAGGTGATAGCAAACTCGTCATGGTAGGTACAATATGATTTGCTGTGGCCGTACCTTTCGTACAAACAGTCAAAAGGGATGCACGACTCCTTCAAACATACCAATTCTGCATTCTTCTTCAGACCCATCATTTTAAGGAAACCTTTGCCTGTGCGGTTCTCAAGCATCAGCAACCCCGGAGTTTCCCACACTAGATTAGCCAATCCTCCTATCTCTTCTACCAATAGCTTCATTGCGATGTTCCCAAAGCGGAACACAGACCTCTCACAATCCAAAAAAAGAGTAGCAGCCTCTATTATCATTTTGTTAGGCTAGATTTCTAGGAGAGATGGTAGGTTGCCCAGGTATTTTCTGACGATAGCTTTATCGCTAGAATGTAGGTCCTCCCACCAACTCAACAGTCTTGGGTGGATATTGGAAACCATGACGAATCTGGGGACCTCGTGCCTCATTTTTCTTCAAAGCAAATAAGGTTAGCCCTTACCCCCACCAGACTCGACTATTTAACATCAATAATTAGCAGGAAGCATTTAGTTCTCCAAATAAATGCACAAAACATGATGACGTCCGTCTGGGTTTAGGGAAACCCGGTGGACTTTTGGATAAGGCTGTCTTAAAAGCTATCGTGCGGACGACACTTTATCTTGACTAGGTTTGACTATGATGCATGCAACAATACAAAAGAGTAAGGTTTATATGGGGTTTTAGACTGGTACCCTTGAGCGGACAACTCAAGGGGGAAGGCACGGAACCGTCGACTGCACCGCTGATCGACTAGTTTTACCACAAATAAGACTTTCCGAATTTAGGGGGATAATAATACAGGAAGAGTGCAAACACTCATCAAGCGTTGCTATAGTATTTGTTTGGCACGAGTGGAGTATGAATGTTGAGCATGATTATGCAATAATAAGCATTAAAACCGATTGTCATGTATTTGCGCGTTAAGGAAAGTGGTAAATGCAAAAGTTATGATTTAAAGCAATTACAAAGGAAAACAAAGAGACATGTCAGTTTCGTTTTGTGAAATAAATACTTGAATGAAATAAACAACTAATTGCACGTAGCAGGGAAGAGTAAAGGGTGAAAGTATTTAAACAAATAAAGGCACAAATTCATGAAACAATTTGCAATGCTAAAAGCCTATTATCCCCAGCAGAGTCGCCATGCTGTCGCGCCCCCCTTTTCGCTTCCCTTCACGGGGAGATCGGGTTCAGGACATTTGGGTCGAGGCAACTCTTTCCTTTTTGGGAAAGGGATTTTGCATATTTGGAGAGTCGCCACCTAACAATTTTAACGATGCGTTAGGGCACCTGAGGGGTTCGTTTACAAACTACGTTGCTAACCAGAGATAGGGTAAGGGCTTGAAATTATCCCAAGGGGAAGATGTTAGGCACCCCTCGAGATCCACAAGTGTGGTTCCCGGCCAGATGGTTTCGTGAATTTGTACAGTTTAACAAAAAACAAGCAAGGGGCTCAAGTAAGAGGGGATTTAAATATTAAGCAAGCAAGTGTTTGGAAAATAACTATAAAATGGCGAAGTTTGAAATGAGTTATAATCTAACATTTAAAGGAAGGGATGTCCTAGGTTTAAAAAAATATGGATCACATCAATGCAATACCCAATAGACACTCCTCGAAGAGGGGGTACACGTGGTATTAGCGCATCGGTCATCATATCAATATTCTACCCTTTCTCACCCCGTGAAGGTATAAAGCGCGTGTTAGTCACGAACTCTATTGCGTGATATTACCTGTCCCATCCTCTCAATCCTGGAGGAGATTAGGACTACTATCCTAAAAGGAAGGTACTAGGCTGGCCGTCAGGTTTAAAGGTAAAGATTCTAAAGCGACAAACAAGAACACTTAGGACTGCAATGAATGGGAAGCACATAGGAGCATATAAGAGGCTCATGTTTACCTCCACACATTATGCATATAATTAGCATGACTCAAACATAGGTATGGGCAGTATTAATTTCAGAATCCTAAAGCATGATATCTAGGTGAGTCCAGAATGAAATAGAGAAGCAGATTTGTTGCATAATTCAGAGACGGAATCCTAATAAGTTTTTGCCTACTGATTTTAAACCCGTTGATAGTTAAGCAGCACATATAAAGAAGTATATTTCCAGCTTTAACAAATTTAGCACCTAAGGCTTGCCTAGGCGTGAGACAACGTATCTGTTATTAGAATTACTTAGAGGAAAACTGTTTGAGTTGTATTACTAAACATATTGTTCTAGATGTTCAGATTTCAGGAATATTACCAACTGTGTTAGTCTGTTTTTATCAGTAATTAAGCTAGAGATGCCAAAGCGTATATGAATGCAATCCTAAAGGCATGATATCTAATGCACAGAAAATGCAGAGTGATGTACATGCCGGACCTAAACAGGATATTGTAAATGCATCAACATTTCAATGCTTTCAGAATATGTAGAAGATGTGAAAATGGACTATTTATTAGAGTTGTATTTATCCTAAGGAAGGATATCTAAGTGTACATGGCAGTGCGTAACGTAACGTAAAGTACTAGTTATTAACATGTTTTAACACATGAGTTTCTAAGTGATAGAAGGATGAACATGCTGAAACAGTGTACATGGGATCTAAGGAACATGATTTCTAATGCGTGGATGTGAACCTACACATGATCTCTATTGCGGAGATAAGAAATAAAAGCCTAAACATGGTTTCTACCCTTGTAGTAACTAATCATGCATAGTTACCCCTCCCATTTCACTATCCAGCCTCCATGAGTTGTTTACAAATTATTACAGGCAAGTAATTATGAATTACATAACCAAAGAGAAAATAAGAAGTTATTCTATAGGGAGCCTTCACTTAGATCCAAATCCTCCAAACCTCATTGCCATATGGTGTTTTAAAGCCTTTTCACAGTCCGGGTGTGTCAAAGTTCCCTAAGGACCTCAAGGGCTCCCGGGCAATGCTCACACCCAAACTTGGTAACCAAGAGTGGAACATGTGCAGTGTGAAAATACCAGCCTCTATGTGTCATAGTGCAGAGGGAGCTCAAAGGTCCCAAATCAGTGCTCATACTGAGGGGGCAGAACTTAAGGTCTAAGAATCAAGTGAAGTGCAGGAGATAGGTTTGAAAAGATTTTTTAGTAGAAAACAATGTTAAAAGGGACTTGTTTGAAATAGTTTTCAAAATAAGAGGGACTAAAACAAATTTGAGAAGAGTAAGGCAATTAGCAGCCCAGACATAGAGCCAAACAGATTCAGTAACACTCACAGAACCAAGATAGATTCAGCACACAAGTCTTTACACATGAGCAATGTGGATTGGGATACATAGAGCACATACAGGATGAATACCTAACATGCAGAGCCTTGCCAAATTGGTACAGGCAGTGGGACATAGACTTATGAATGGTCACACAAATAGAGATGCTTAGAGTATAGGATCAACATAGAATCAGATTTAGAGGGAGTACTAGGAGAGGGTAGGACATGATTGCACATGGGTTTAAGAAACAGTTAAGAGTATAACATGTATTAAGTAACATACAGTGCAATTATAGTATCCTAGGGATCACATGTTGAGGCAATATGGGAGGGGATACCAAGAACTAAACAACATAATATGCCCAACTAGTTTCAAATAGGACAACACAACTATAAATAAAACAAAATTAGAAGCAAGATGAATCGTAGTAACCAGAGAAACATGTTGTGTTGGGGACATCAAATATAAATTGGAAACATACCAGTTGAAGATAGCAAGCAAAGAGTAAGCAATAAGCAAACATCACAACTAGTCTTGGCTTTCATCCGACTAGTAACATCAGACAATCAATAGGAGCAATAGAGAGTAGAACAAGGTCTGTGTTCCGTTTTTTTCTTTGTGCTAATGAGAGACTAAGGTACTTATAGTTTTAAAACAGGCAGAAGAATAAGGTAAAAAATAATAATTCAACAGTAATTATAGAAGTATACCAATTAGAATCAGATCAGTTGCGATGACTTCCTTTAATCAAGGAGTTTAAGATTCAAACGGTAATAAGCAATGCTAAATAAGGAATGAAACCATATGAGACTGAATTAATATGTAAGGAAATAGTTTAGCCTAGCACAAGTATACAACATGTAATAGAGTCTAGGTTCAACAGATTCTAATTAAGGAATACTTAAGAATCAGTTGACAACCTAATTAACCATAAAATAAGGCAAGAGAATGTTTTAAAGATTGCAATCAGTCAAGAATAGAGAATACCGATCACAGGGAATCAGGGATTCCCCTAGAAGGTAACTGAACGGAGCAAGCATAGCATAAGCAGGAATAGGAAAAGTATGGTAAGAGAATCCCATAAATCAGGGATTTAAGTTAGAACATAATAAAGGATTAAAGAAATAATAGAATAAAGATGATACTGGCAGATAAAAAAGATCAGAAAACCTAATGAACAGGTAGGGTAAAAGGCAAAATCACAAGAAATCAAGGATTCGTATAGAGCATAGTAATGACTAAAGGAAATAACAGAATAAACATGATACAAGCAGAGGACAAAATGATCAGAAACCCTAATGAACACAATACGGTAAAGTCAATGAAAAACTTAGAACATTCGTGGGAAACAGGTACATATACAGATTAAACGAGCAAAATCATCAAAAAAGACTCAGAACCCTAAGATTGAGGCAAAGCAACTTAGGGTTTCCAACATAGTAAGTCAGATGAGAGAAAAAACACAAATAAATCGTGCAAACATAGTAGAAATTATAGAATAATTGAATAATACTTAAAATCAGAAAGAGAATCGTTTTTTTAGAAAGGTATTAAGAAACCCTAGCTTGAAGATGAAGAGTCATTTTTAAGGAAAACGCGGAGAATCTTTGGGAAAAACAATGAAATAGATTGAAATATACAAAGATATATCATAGATCTAAAAGAATCGGGTTTTTTTTAAGCATTTAGGGTTTCAAAGAGAACCCAGAAAGATAAGAGAGACCTCAAATGTCGATGGTTTAAGCCCAAAAGGTCACATACCTTGCTTGAACAGCCGGAGATGGCCGGAGGATGACGAGCACAGGCCCAAGGGGTAGGAGGATTAATCTAGGTCTCTTGAAGACCTTAAAGATAGCAAACACCGGCATGATGGAACCACAGGAAGCAGGAGGATGGTGGGAGCTTCATGGTCTCCGGCGAAGAGACGGCCGGAGAAGGCGAAGAGGTTCATCGGAGCCCAAAGAGACAGGAAGTCTCTAGAAGAGACTTAGAGAGATAGAGAGAGAGAGAGTAGAGAGATGAGGGACCGGTTAGAATGAGAGGGGTCGGGGGGGTTAGTCTAAGTTAATTAGGGTAACAATGATTTGGGCCGTTGATTTAATTTGATCAACGATTCAGATTGGTTCGGGATTGGGTCGGGTAGGAAATTGGTTTGGGCTGGGTAGTTAAAGGGTCCGGGTAAATTGGGTTGAAATCAAAATGAAAAGTGACTAGATTTTAAATACCCATAAAAAATAGGTAAATAATTAACAACATAGCTAATAATTATATAAAAATTAAATTAATGCTAGGTAAACAAAATTTAATATAATTAACTAATATTAATATATAATAATGACTAATTATAAAATTAAAAATAGCATAAATGCATAATTGGGCCATAGTTGCAAAATTTGTGTAATTATCTAAATAGTGCCAGATTGGTTAATTTATGAAATAATTAAATCCTAATAGGATTAAAAATGATATATTGAGTTGGGAAGCATTTTGTAATTATTTATAATATAATTTATGAATAATTATTGAATATAGAAATATTAAATAAATAGGAAAATAAATAGGTAAAAATATGAAAAATTATGGAAAAATACCATTCCTTATGAAAAGTGATTTTGAAAGTAATATGCAAGTTTGAAAATAATTTTGAGAAAAATTGGGTATCAACAGTCATTTGTGGATTGTTTCACCGGTTACCATTAGATTTGGATGGACGAGGAAGACTCTGAGAAAACGGCTTTCATTACGCCGTACGGAGTATACTGTTACAAGATAATTCCATTCGGCCTAAAGAATGCTGGGGCCACTTACATGAGGGCTATGACTACTATCTTCCATAACATGATACATAAAGAGATCGAAGTATATGTGGACGACGTCATCATCAAGTCCAAGAAGGCCACATATCATATAGTAGATTTGAGGAAGTTCTTCAACAGATTGCGGAAATACAACTTGAAACTAAATCCTTCAAAATGTGCATTCGGGGTTCCTGCCAGAAAATTGCTTGGGTTTATTGTCAGCCGTTGTGGGATAGAACTGGATCCATCAAAAGTCAAGGCCATCTAGGAGTTTCCACCACCAAGAAAAAAGAAAGACGTGATGAGTTTTCTGAAACAGCTAAATTACATCAGCCGGTTCATAGCCCAGTCCACGGTCATATGTGAACCAATCTTCAAATTTTAAAGAAAGACGCTACAACCAAATGAACCGACGATTGTCAAAATGCCTTAGACAAAATCAAGGAGTACCTGACAATGCCACCAGTTTTGGTCCCGCCAGGGCCAGGTAGACCCTTGTTACTCTACCTTGCGGTGTTAGAGGGAGATTTCGGCTGTGGTTTGGGGCAGCACGACGAGACAGGAAGAAAGGAACATGCTATCTATTATCTGAGCAAGAAGTTCACTCCATACGAGGCATGATATTCTCTATTGAACGGTACATGTTGTGCACTAACCTGGGTAGCCCATAAGCTAAGGCACAACTTCTATGCCTACACAACATATCTCATATCAAGGATGAATCCCTTGAAATATATCTTTCAGAAACCCATGCCCACTGGCAAGTTAGCCAAATGGCAAATCCTGTTGAGTGAATTTGACATCGTCTATGTAACTCAGAAAGCGGTCAAGGGACAAGCATTGGCAGACCATCTTGCCGAGAATCTTGTGGGTGGAAAATATGAACACCTGAAAACATATTTTCCCGATGAAGAAGTGTTGTTCATAGGAAAAAGCATTGCTGAATCTTATGATGGTTGGAAGATGTTCTTTGATGGAGCAGCAAATTTCAAAGAAGCCAACATTGGAGCAGTCTTAATTGGCCAACATTCTCTGGTATCTGCTTAACTCAGATTTCCCTACACTAACAATATGGCAGAGTATGAACCTTGCATGCTAGGGCCAATATGGCCATCGACATGAATATTTAGGAGCTCCTGGTAATCAGTGACTCATATTTGCTTATACACCAAGTACAAGGAGAATGGGCTACCAAGAATTCCAAGATACTGTTGTATCTGCACCATGTGCAGGAATTGAGAAAGAGTTTCACAAAGACAGAATTTTGGCACGTCCCCAGAATTCAGAACGCGTTTGCCGATGCGCTAGCCACCCTATAATTCATGATACAACATCCAATTAAGAACTTCATTGATCCTATTCCAGTAAAAATCCATAGCCAGCTTGCATATTGTGCCCATGTTGAAGATGAAGCGGACGGAAAACCATGGTTCCATGACATCAATGAATACTTGGCAAAGGGAGAGTACCCGGAGCATGCAAATCATACCCAGAAACGTATGCTTCAAAGGTTGTCAAATAGTTTCTTTCACAGCGGAGGAACTCTATACAGAAGAGCTCCTGATTTGGGATTACTAAGGTATATCGATGGAAAGGAAGCCTCCAAACTACTTGAAGAGATACATGCTGAGACATGCGGCTCACATATGAATGGTTTTGTCTTGGCCAAGAAGATACTCAGAGCCGGTTATTTCTGGATGACCATGGAAACAGACTGCATCCAGTATGTTCAGAAATGCTACCAATGTCAGGTACATGCAAATATGATAAAGCTACCCCCAAACGAGTTTAATGCAACAAGCTCACCTTGGCCGTTCGCCGCTTGGGGAATGGACTTCATCGGTCCGATTGAGCCTACCGCCTCAAATGAACACAGGTTTATCCTGGTAGCTATTGATTACTTCACCAAATGGGTCAAAGCAGCATCTTACAAAGCAGTGACTAAGAAAGTCGTGGTAGACTTTTTCCGCGGCCGTATTGTTTTTTGATTCGGAGTTCCAGAGTCAATCATCACCGACAATGCTTCCAATCTCAACAATGACCTAATTAAGGCCATGTGCAAGACTTTCAAAATCAAGCACAAGAATTCCAAAGCCTATATACCTCAGATGAAAGGAGTTGTAGAAACCGCCAACAAAAATATCAAGAAGATACAGAGGAAGATGGTAGAAAATCACAAATAGTGGCACGAGAAGCTGTCATTTGCTTATTGGGATACCGCACCACAATCCACATGTCAATCGAGGAAACTCCTTACTTATTAGTTTATGGCACAGAAGTTGTCATTCCCGCTGAAGTAGAAATTCCTTCCTTGAGGATCATACAGGAAGTCGAGCTCAGCGACATAGAAAGGACAAGAAGTCGTTACGAGCAACTAGCCCTCACAGACGGGAAAAGAATGAATGCAGTATGTCACGGACAATTATACTAGAGCATAATGTCTAGAGCCTTCAACAAAAGAGTCAAGCCGAGACAGTTCACACCGGGGCAGCTGGTGTTGAAGAAGATCTTTCCGCATCAAGATGAAGCCAAAGGGAAGTTCTATCCGACATGGAAGGGTCCGTATATGGTTCGCCGGGTACTAATAGGAGGAGCTCTTATACTTTCAGAAATGGAAGGAGAAGTCTGGACAAAACCGATCAATTCAGATGCAGTCAAATGATACTATGTATAACTCTTTATGCTTTTCTTAAATGATGTAAATTGACCTACGCCCGACCTGATTCCCATTTAAGAGGGGATATGTAGGCAGCCCTATGGGTTCAGTCACAAATCAATAAGAATCTCACCTACCTCCCCCCTCTCCCGCAATTGGAAACTGGGGCAGAATGTTTAGGAGGACTTTCAAAATTCTGAAGCAAGTCCAGCGGATCGCAGAATGTACAACCGTCAGAGACGTCAATCTAGCTAACTGGGGCAGAATTTTGAGAAGGACCCTCAAAATTCCGTAGCATGAGAGGTTGCAATGTCTCTGGTCTTGTCACGGTCATCGGTTCATCTAAATTTCTTAAAATATATTTTCACTATGTCTTTGCAAAACTATGCATGCTTGCTTGAAAAATAACTCTGTTTAGCAAACGCTACCCCGATGATTTAAACAAGATCTTCAGATCAAGCAAAGCAAGTCAAGCGAGCCGGCGGAGGCACGAATCGACCTCCCCTTTACAGAACTCAAAATTTTTCTTTGGATGCAGGAACAAAGAATAAACATGCTTAAAAGAATTGCAATTGCCGAGCTTGTTATCAGTACAAAGAATAAATTAGTCACAACTCTCACAACAATCGCAATGTCGAAATCTGCTACCGGCAAAGAAATTCTGTTATTGTTTGCTATTTATTCTTTTGGATAAGGCTACTTTCTGCCTTCCCCTGCATAAGGCTAATTTCTGCCTTCCCCTACACAAGGCTAATGTCTGCCTTCCTTTGCATAAGGCTAAACGCTGCCTTCCCCTGCATGAGACTAAGCTCTGTCTCCATATTGCATGAGGTTAAGCTCTACCTCCATTTACATAAGGCTAATCTCTGCCTTCCTTTGCATAAGGCTAAACGCTGCCTTCCCCTGCATGAGACTAAGCTCTGTCTCCATATTGCATGAGGTTAAGCTCTACCTCCATTTACATAAGGCTAATCTCTGCCTTCCTTTGCATCAGGCTAAACACCGCCTTCCCCTGCATGAGACTAAGCTCTTTCTCTATATTGCATGAGGTTAAGTTCTACCTCCACATCTGCATAAGGCTAATCTCTGCCTTCCTTTGCATAAGGCTAAATGTTGCCTTCCCCTGCATTAGACTAAGCTATGTCTCCATATTTCATGAGGTTAAGCTCTACCTCCATCTGCATAAGGCTAATCTTTGCCTTTCTTTGCATAAGGTTAAACGCTGCCTTCCCCTACATGAGACTAAGCTCTATCTCCATATTGCATGAGCTTAAGCTTTACCTCCACATCTACATAAGGCTAATCTCTGCCTTCCTTTGCATAAGTCTAAACGCTGCTTTCCCCTTCATGATACTAAGCTCTCTATCCATATTGCATGAGGTTAAGCTCCACATCTGCATAAGGCTAATCTCTGCCTTCCTTTGCATAAGGCTAAACGCTGCCTTCCCCTGCATGAGACTAAGCTCTGTCTCCATATTGCATGATGTTAAGCTCTACCTCCACATCTGCATAAGGCTAATCTCTGCCTTCCTTTGCATAAGGCTAAACGCTGCCTTCCCCTGCATGAGACTAAGCTCTGTCTCCATATTGCATGATGTTAAGCTCTACCTCCACATCTGCATAAGGCTAATATCTGCCTTCCTTTGCATGAGACTAAGCTATGTCTCCATACTTGCATGAGGCTAATCTCTGCCTCCAATTTACATTCTTTTGCCAATACTAAGCATTGTATCTCCTTTGGTTTTGTTTCGAGCTAAGCTCTACCCTCCAATTCGCAAGACTAAGCCTTGTCTTGTTGACATCATGTTATTGCATTTCATGTGCTGAAATATCGCCAACTTGTCCAAATGCGTCATTGTCTAAAGGCATCATCCTCATAGCCGGAAGACACCATGTCATGGCCTGAGGATCTTTCGCGAATTTGCATAGCATTATTCAAAGGCGTCTTAGTTCGGAGGCACCATCTTCATGGACCGAGAACTTCATTTCATGGCCTGCGAATCACTCACTAAAAAATTCGTGGCCCAAGACATCATGGTCTAAGGACGTCATTCTTAACCGTCCGAAGACAACTTTTCATAGTCTAAAGAGAACCTGCATCATGTTTAAGTTTCTGCACAATATATGCTCGTAGTATCTCTATTTACAGGTGACCCAGAAACCAACTGCTATCCCAGCAGGAGCGATCCCGCTCCAGTTCCTTCAACTGTATCAAACCTGACCTCTCTTGTGAACCATTCATTCACCTATTCCGAGATGTTGTGTTCGTCCTTGCGATAATCTCATCAGGTATACTCTGCCGATGAAATCCAGAACTACACACAACCTGATTCCTATAAAACCAGAGATATGTAGGCAGCTCAAAAGCCAGAGTGCGGCCTAAATCTCTCAAACCGTTTCGCTCGGTCAAAATTGGCCATCATGTCTTTACCCGACAACCCTTTCATCCTTTTCGGGTAAAGATGGGAAGTTGTTGATACATATGTTCCTAAAATAATTTTTAAATGTCATATATACCTTTAAAATCATGCATTGTCGTTAATTGGTATTTTTCCACAATTTTCCTACAATTTTATTAATTTGTCAAGTATTTTATCTTCTAATAAATAATTACAAAATTGCATCACAAATGATTTCAAAAACATTTATTGATTTAATCTATTATTTATGGCCCTATTAAGTCTAAATTATTCCACAAATAGTCAGTTTGGCACTTTTGGCGACAATTGCAATGACTTTGCAATTATAGCCTATGTATACAATTTTCGTATCATATTTACCAGAAATTAGTCCTTTATATTTTTAAATACTAAATAAAAAATATTAAAAATATTCCTATGCATGAAATTCATTTTTTTATTAGTAATTATTTTTTAACTAATTCATTTGGGTATTTAACAAATAGCCATTTTATTATTTCAATTGCAGCCTATTAAGCCTTCCCAAATGCCTTATTAACTAGCCCAATACACCTAGGCCCAAACCCTATTCAAACTCGACCCAATTCCGCTCAAATTTTAGTTGTTGATCATTTTTAATCACCGACCCAAGTTATTTCTTTCCTAATTAACCTCAAACGACCCCCCCCCCCCCCC
>ML297359.1:57080-70583 GCA_005239495.1 Nicotiana undulata
CCCCCCCAAACCCTTCACTCTCCTCTCTACCCTAACCCTAATCCTACCTCGCCATTACTTGCCTACCGTCGACTATGGTGGATTACCACCACTCTCCAGCCTTAACGGCTCTCCTACGCTGGGATTTCTGCTGTCTTTGAAGTCCTCAAGGGACCAGGAAACAGTCTGCTCACACCTTGGTCTGTCCGCACCAGTCTCAGGCCACCATGGCTCGATTTGAGTAAGATCGTCCTATTTTTGGCTAAAACCTATAGTTTCTAAGCCGGTATTTCCATCTCTGGGTTATTTTCTCGAAACCCTAGTCTCATCTCCTAAGTCTTGTAGATATGTAACATATCTGAGAAGGTTCAAACTATTTTTACTTGTTTTCATGAGAAACCTTACGATTTTCAAAGTGTCGCTTCTTTTTTCCTAACTAGGGTTTCTGAAACGTTTTCTTCAAAATGATTTCTGATTTTCTTTTTTTTTTAGTGTTTATTCCCGATTCTTGTGTGTTTAACCAATTTGGTTAAGTCTCCCTTTAACCCTAGCTAGTTACGTTGAAACCCCTAATTTTGCACTCTGTTTGGATTGTGAAAGTTCGTCTTCTGCTATTTGTTTGATTCTCATGAATATTGCTTTGTTTAATTTGAATATTCTGTGATTTTACCCTAGTGTATCTTGTTAAGGTTTCAGATTTGATTCTACCTGTTTATACTTGGTTCACTTGTTTATTCATGGAAAATTTATGATTATTTCCCTTAAAATCAGTACTATTTCGATTCTTTGAATCCCTTATTCAATGTAATGTTACTCACATGCTGATTTCTAGTTATTTTCCCTATTTTCACAACCTTTAAATTATTTCAAGCCTTATTATGATCTATTGTATTATTTAATAATCCTTACTACCTATTTCCTTAATTGAACTTTTGTGTATTTATCCTTAATTACCTACTTTGTACCTAGATTATTTGATTTCTTTCCATAATTGGTACCTGCTCTTTACCGTTGGCAAATTACTCCCTTAATTAAGGGAAGACTTTACTGATTTTGTTCTTAATTGATTCTATGACTCCCAATTACTGAACAATTTATTTCTTACCTTATTTGTCTAGCTCTCAATTGCTATATATTCCCTCTTCTATTCTCGCTCAGACACGAACATTAGTTCATAAACTCTCTCTCTTACACTTAAAAAAGCTTTCTACTGTTACCTGCTATTCTATTGAACTAGCCGACTGTAAGCCAAGGCTAGTTATTGCACTACACTGCTCTATACTTTGTGTCTACTTTTCTTGACTAGTATGTTCTAATTTAATTCCAAGTTCAAACTCTATGTGTTCTCCTTGGTTTACTGATGACTAGTCTTATTTCTGTCTATTACTTGGCTTTTCAATATGTAACTAGCATGTTTAAATCACTGTTTATTCAGTATGTATGAGTTCTATTCTGTTCAACTTATGATTAACATGTCTAATAACTTGCCTATTGCTTTCTCTAGCATTTCCCAATATGACTCTACTCCATGTATGTAGTTTGATTGTTTGTCTGTTTGTTTACTCAGTTCTGATATTAATATGTTGTGCTAAGTTATTTACTACCCCAAAGTATTTCTGATTCTACGTTTAACTCTGCCTAGTACAACTATGTCCTCAACTGTCTGATCTGAAATTCATATATTTGTAGTATAGTTGTTTGATTAACTCCTTAGTACTATAAAAACTCTAGGAAAACTCTTGTGGTCTTGTTGCTATATTATATGTGTCCCCAACTCCCATACTCCCTGAGTGAAATCCGTGTTGGAATGGTGTAGTTTAGATTGTTTGCTGATTTCTCACAAGTTCACTGTTGTTTTTCATAACTTGTTTTGTTACTAATCACTTCCTATATTTCATAAAACTTTCTTTACTTAATTGAGTTCTTTCAATATTATTTTTCATATCAAAACCTTTTCAAAACTATGTCAAGCACTCTCACCCTACTCTTAGGTCCCTAGGTTCTGCCCTTCCAGTGCGTGACTGCCTTGGGATGCTTTTGAGATCCCTCTGAACTCTAGCACACTGGGGCTGGCCCATCCACACTGCACTTACTCAGTTCTGGTTATAAAAGTTTGGGTGTGAGCACTGCCCGGGATCCTTGAGGTCCTTAGAGAACTCTGCCGCATCTAGACATGAAAATGGCTTTGAAACTTTCGGCAATTAAGGTTATGGAAGGCTTGGTATTCTCAGGATACATTTGGGCCTGCTTCAGGATCCCTATATTTTAACTTCTTTTCTTTTCATTTACGTAATTCATTCAGCTATTGGTCTATAATAATTATTTGTAAACAGATATTAGGGATGGCTAGTGAAAATGGGGAGGGTAGCCGTATAGTATTGTTGATGTTGTTGGGTAGAAAGAATATTTTAGGCTTTACATTCTTTATATTTGCATTAGAATTTATGCCCTAGGAACAATGTGTTCATCCAAATCATGCTAAGCATTGCATTAGATATCATGTTCCTAGGACTTCACATTTGTTGTTTCAACATATCACATGTCACTAATATATGTTTTTACGTTGTATCAGTTCATCACTTAGAGATCCTGCTCCTAGGACAATAAATAACCTTGACATAAAAC
The DNA here is from genome assembly GCA_005239495.1 of Nicotiana undulata. Classification (NCBI taxonomy): domain Eukaryota; kingdom Viridiplantae; phylum Streptophyta; class Magnoliopsida; order Solanales; family Solanaceae; genus Nicotiana; species Nicotiana undulata. The sequence goes on from ML297359.1 coordinate 59,685, forward strand.
TGTCACTCTCGTGTGCATTAAGAAATCATGTTTGAAGAATTCTGTTTACACTCGTTTTAGTATGACTAGTTAACTAAGATTAAACAACTGACCATGAAAGGTATAAAAATCGTCTCTCATATAGGTGTTACACTTCTGAATAAAACTTTTGCAAATTTCTTAGTTCTGAGCTACCTACATATCCCTGGTTTTTACAGGAATCAGGCCGTGTGTAATTCTAGATTCATCGGCGAAATATACCGATGAAGTTGCCAAAAGAACATACATAAGGTTTTGGAATAGGTGATATGGTTGCGCTAAAAGGTAAGATTTGAAGGAACTGCAGCGGGATTGCTCCTTGGTGATGGTTTCTCCTCAGGTTGCCCGCAAATAAAGATGTACTACAAGCATATATCTGTGCATAGATTTAAACGTGATGCAAATTTTCTTCAGACCATGAGAATTGTCTTTGGACGATTGAAGATGACATCCTTAGACCATGATGTCCTGCGCCATGAATTGTTCAGTGAGGGATTCGTGGGACATGAAATGATGTTCTCGGGCCATGGAAATGGTGCCTCCAAACCATGTCGCCTTTGAATAATGATATGCAAGTTTGAGAGACCCTCAGGCGATGACATGGTGTCTTCCGGCTATGGGGATGATGCCTTCAGACTATGACGCCCTCGGACAAGTTGGCGATATTTCAGCCCATGATATGCAAAGACATGATGCTAGAAGTGACAAGACAGGCTTAGTCTTGTGTGAAGTTGAGGGCAGAGCTTAGCCGGGGAGAAGAAAAATAGGTAGTGCAAGGGAGACAGTGCTTAGTCTCGTGCGAGATTCGGGGCAGTGCTTAGTCCCGTGCAAATATTGAGACAAGGCATAGTCTCATACAAATTTTGGGACAAGGCTTAGTCTCATGCAAGTTGAAGGCAGAGCTTAGCCGCATGCAAGATTCGGGACAGGTCATAGTCCCATGCAAAGATTGAGACATGGCTTTGTCCCATGCAAATTGAAGGTGGAGCTTAGACTTATGCAGATAGAGAGGCAGGGCTTAGCCTCATGCAAGATTGAGACAAAGCTTAGTCTCATGCAAATAAAAGGCAATTCTAAGCTTTATGCAAATATGGAGGCAAGACTTATCCTAATGCAAGATTTGGGACAGGGCTTAGTCCCATGCACATAAAAGGCAATGCTTAGCCTTATGCAAATACGGAGGCAGGGCTTAGCCTCATGCAAGATTGAGACAAAGCTTAGTCTCGTGCAGAAATTTGGGACATGGCTTAGTCCAATGAAAATTGAAGGCAGAGCTTAGCCATATGCAGATAAAGAGGCAGGGCCTAGCCTCATGCAAGATTCAGGACAAGGCTTAGTCCCGTGCACAAATTCGGGGTGGATGATAGTTGATAGAAAAGTGTTTCTAATCTAGAAATGAGTTCGGTATCTTTGTTGTTATGAAGACTAAGATTACAGAGTGTGCGTATTCCTTGTTCCTGCGTTTAAAGAACAATTGTGAGTTCTGTGTGTTGGGGGGGGGGGGGGGGGGGGGGAGGTCGGTTCGTGCCTCCATCATCTTGCTTGACTTGCTTCGCTCGGTCTGAAGATCCTCTTCAGATCGGGGGTAGCATTTGATAAACAAAGTTTATTTCAAAAGCAGACATGCATAGTTTTCAAAGACATAGCAATATATATATATATATATAAATATTTGTTATTTAGAAATTGGTTAGAGAACCAGTGACTGTGGCACGATCAGAGACATTACGACTTCTCTTCCTGTAGAATTTTGAGGGTCCTCCTCAAAATTCTGCACCAGTTAGGTGGACAAACATTTCTGACTGCTTTATATGCGGCGATCGGCTGAACTTGCTTTAGAATTTTGAGAGTCCTCCTCAAAATTCGGCCCCAGTTTCTGATTTTGGGGAAAATAGAAATTTTATTAAATTGTGACCGAACCCACAGGGCTGCATACGTATCCCCTCTTAAATGGGAATCAGGTCGAGCGTAGTTCAATTTACATCATATGCATAAAACATAAATAGTTACACATAATATCGCTTGACTGCATCTGAGATGATTGGTTTTGGCTAGACTTCCCCGTCCATTTCCGCGAGTATGAGAGCTCCTCCTATCAATACTTTGTGAACCATGTAAGGACCTTGCCCCTTGGGAGAGAATTTACCTTTGGCTTCATCTTGATGCGGGAAGATCTTCTTCAACACCAGCTGCCCCGCTGTTAATTGTCTCGGCTTGACTCTTTTTTTGAAAGCTCTGGACATTCTATTATGATAAAGTTGTCTGTAACACACTGCGTTCATCTTCTTTCCATCTATGAGGGCTAGCTGCTCATGATGACTCTTTATCCATTCTGCATCGCTAAGCTCAACTTCTTGTATGATTCTTAAGGAAGGAATCTCTACTTCGGCAGGAATGACAACTTCAGTACCATAAACCGGCAAGTATGGAGTTGCCCCGGTTGATGTGCGAACTGTGGTACGGTATCCCAATAAAGCAAACAGTAGATTTTCGTGCCACTGTTTGTGATTTTCTACCATTTTCCTTAATATCTTCTTGATATTCTTGTTGGCAGCTTCCACAGCTCCATCTATTTGAGGTATGTATGCTGTGGAATTCTTGTGCTTCATTTTGAAAATCTCAGACATGACTTTCATCAGATCACTGTTGATATTGGCGGCATTGTCAGTGATGATGGACTTTGGAACTCCGAACCAACAAACAATCCGGTCGCGGACAAACTCCGCCACGACCTTCTTAGTCTCTCCTTTGTGAGATGCTGCTTCGACCCATTTGGTGTAGTAATCGATAGCTACAAAAATAAATCGATGCCCATTTGAGGCGGTGGGTTCAATTGGACCGATGACATCCATTCCCAGGCGGCGAATGGCCAAGGTGAGCTTGTTGAATTGAGCTCATTTGGCGCCATTTTTACCATATCTACATGTACTTGACATTGGTAATACTTTTGAACATACCGGATGCAATCTGTCTCCACGGTCATCCAGAAATAGCGGGCCCTGAGTATCTTCTTGGCCAAGACAAAACCATTCATACGCGGGCCGCAGGTTCCGGCATGTATCTCATCAAGCAACTTAGAAGCTTCTTTCGCGTCGACACACCTCTATAGTCCCAAATCAAGAGTTCTTCTATATAGGGTTCCTCCGCTGTGGAAGAAATTGTTGGATAATCTCCGAAGCGTGTGTTTATGAGTATGGTTTTCATGCTTCGGGTATTCTCCTTTTATCAGATACTTTTTGATGTCGTGGAACCAAGGTTTCCCTCTGTTTCTTCTTCAACATGAGCACAATATGTTGGCTGACTATGGATCCTTACTGAGATAGGATTAATGAAGTTCTTGTCTGGATGTTGTATCATTGATGACAAAGTGGCCAATGCATCGGCGAACTAATTCTGAATCCTGGGAACATGCCGAGAGTCTATCTTCGTGAACCTCTTCTTCAATTCCTGCACATGGTGCAGATGCGGCAATATCATGGAATTCTTAGTAGCCCATTCTCCTTGTACCTGGTGCACAAGAAAATCTAAATCACCGATTACCAGCAACTCCTGAATATTCATGTCATTATCCATGCTAAGTCCTAGTATGCAAACTTCGTACTCCACCATGTTGTTGGTGCAGGGAAATCTGAGTTTTGCATATACCGGGTAATGTTGGCAAGTTTCCGATAACAAGACGGCTCCATTAAAGAACATTCTCCAACCGTCATAGGATTCAACAATGTATTCTCCTACAAATAGTATCTCTTCATCGGGAAAATATGTTTTCAGGGGTTCGTATTCTCCTTCCACAGGGTTTCAGCAAGATGCTCTGCCAGTGCCTATCCCTTGACTGCTTTCTGAGTTACATAAACAATGTCGAACTCGTTCAACAAGATTTTCAACTTAGCCAGCTTGCTAGTGGGCATAGGTTTCTGAAAGATATACTTCAAATGATCCCTTCTATATATGAGGTATGTTGTATAGGCACAAAAGTAATGCCTCAGATTTTGAGCTATCCAGGTCAAAGCGCAACAGGTATGTTCCAGCAAGGAGTACCGTGCTTCATATGAGGTGAACTTCTTACTAAGGTAGTAGATGACATGTTCTTTTCTCCCTGTCTCGTCATGCTGCCCCAAAACGCAGCCGAAAGCTCCATGTAGTACTGCAAGGTAGAGTAGCAATGGTCTACCTGGCTTTGGTGGGACCAAGACTGGTGGTGTTGATAGGTACTCCTTGATCTTGTCGAAAGCCTTTTGACAATCCTCGGTCCAACTAGTCGCATTGTCTTCTTTAACATCTTGAAAATTGGCTCACATATAACTGTGGACTGGGCTATGAAGCGGCTGATGTAGTTTAGCCGCCCCAGAGAAACTCATTACATCCTTCTTACTCTTTGGCGGTGGTAGCTCTTGGATGAATTTGACTTTTGGCGGATCCAATTCTATCCCTCGGCGGCTGACGATGAATCCCAATAGTTTTCCGGTAGGAACCCCGAATGCACATTTTGCGGAGCTTAACTTCAGGTTGTACTTTTGCAATCTGTCGAAGAATTTCCTCAAGTCTGCTATATGATCCGTGGCTTTCTTGGATTTAATGATGACATCATCCACATTCACCTCAATCTCCTTATGCATCATGTCATGAAAGATGGTGGTCATGGCCCTGATGTAGGTGCCCCGACATCATCTTGTAAAAGTACACCCCCAGGGGGTAATGAAAGCTTTTTTCTTAGCGTCCTATTCATCCATCCAGATTTGATGGTAACCGGCGAAACAATCTACAAAGGACTGGATTCCATGCTTGGCACAAGTGTCGATTAAGATGTGTATGTTTGGAAGTGGGAAATCATCCTTTGGGATGGCTTTGTTGAGATCCAAATAATCGACACAGAGTCTGACCTTCCCATCCTTCTTCGGAACTAGTACGATGTTGGCTAGCCAAGTTGGGTATTCAACCATCCTAAGGACCTTGGCATTGATTTTCTTAGTAACATCCTCTTTGATTTTCAAACTCATATCAGGCTTGAATTTTCTGAGTTTCTACTTTATTGGTGGACACATTGGGTTTGTGGGCAACTTGTGAGCCACAATGGATGTACTTAATCCGGTCATATTATCGTATGACCATGCGAAGGTGTCCTCATACCCTTTCAATAACTATGTGTACTCATCTTTTTCTAACGACGACAAGTGAATGCTGATGCGGGTCTCCTTGACAGTTTCAGAATCTCCCAAGTTGATTATTTCATTTTCCTCCAGGTTGGACTTAGGCTTATTCTCAAAGTCCTCTACTTCTTTGAAGATTTCCTCGGGTATGACATCCTCTTATTACGAATCATTATCCTTTTATTGCGTTGACTCATTACATGTCACAGTTGTCGATTCATCGAGATAGAAAATAGTGATGTTGTATTAGACAAAGATATGAGAGGAAAGTGGTAATAATAAACATCAATTCATTAAAAGTGTCAAACAAATGCGATTTTAAATTAAACAACATTTTTGGAACATTGGAAATATTATTTAAAATAGAATGCCAAAAGGGAAATGAATTTTCTTAGAAAACAAAATAAACAAATGCAGTTCACCCTTGCTACCCCAGGACTCGTCGGGCCTTGGATGGTTTGACAGTCCAATTCTTGAGGAATGCTCCCCTCTCCACAGTTCGGATGGTAGGGACTTCCTCCTTCTCCTTCTCCTCAATAATTACGCAACAGTCAATATCATCATCTTCTAGGAATAGGTTCCTCAAGGCGGCCAATGCTTCCTCCTCCTCTGATCCCCATATAACGTCGGTCTGCTGGAAAGTCTGACTTAGGTGCGGTATGGGCTACTCAAGTGGATAGTACGGACCACGCCATGGTGGTGACCAGTCATTGTATTCTTGCCAGGTGTACTGATATCCCAACCCGAAAGTGGTACCATGGCGCTTTGGTTGTATTGTCTTGGAGATGCCCAGAAGATTTTTACCAAGACCCTTGCCAGGCTCATAACCTCTTCATGTCATCATGTTTGCTATCTTTCTATCCCACCACTTATCTTTATCGATCGCATTGACCCGCTCAATATGATGGCAGGTCTCTCCACCTATCCTCCTTCTGTTTTCAACCACCGGGATGGTCTGACGGCTGTAAATAGGGTTGCTCTCATCTCCATGGATAATTACTTCTTGGTGGTTCCACTCAAACTTCACTTCCTGATGCAAGGTTGATGCTACAGCCCCAACGACATGTATCCAGGGTCGTCCCAACAACAGATTGTATGATGCAAATATATCCAGTACATGAAACTCGACATAAAACCATGTAGGCCCTATCTGCAGACAGAGATTAATCTCTCCAACGGTAGCTCTTTGAGACCCGTCAAATTCCTTCACATTCATAGTCGCTTATCGTATTTTATACAGGCCTTTACCCAACCTCTTCAATGTCGTCAATGGGAATCATTGAGACTGGATCACCCATCGATTAGAACTATGAAAATGAAATTGTCTTCACATTGCACGGTAATATGCAGTGCCATGTTGTGATTCAAACCTTCGGGTGGCAGCTCGTCCTCGTGGAAGGTGATTTTGTGGCTTTCTAGCACCTACCCCACCATGTTGGCCATCTCTCCACCAGTGATGTTGTTAGGTACATATGCTTCACTCAACACTTTTAAGAGAGCATTCCTATGTGCCTCTGAATTCTGTAGCAGTGACAAGACATATATCTACGCGGAAGTCTTTTTCAAATGATTGATGACTGAATACCCCCTTGCTTGTACTTTCCTCCAAAGGTCATATGGACCGGTTTCAATAACGGGTGGTTTGTTGGAGGCCTGCTTATTGGATTCTCCCAAATGCTCTGGTGTATAGACTCTTCCCGTTCTGGTCATCCCTTGTGCAACGTCAGATTCTTCCATTTTGTCCTTCCTCTTTCTTCTATCTTCGGCCACACAATCCCAGGGTACAACCTTGGTGTTGAAAGGCGGTGTGGTTCACACTGTCACTGTGAATGGTGCGGGTAATTCCACCTCGAATGGAACAACTGCAGTCGCGAGGGGTGCTACCTCAACTTCAAATGGAACTGATGCAGTAACCTCAACCTCCACTGGCGGCTGTATCTATACTATAATAGGATTGAGTGTGACTGCGGGTTTCTTAGGATCTACACCCTCTTTGATAAGTCCAATTGATCCCTCGGGATCCCATTCCTCATCGGTCCCTATCACATTGAAACCTTCACACCTATGATCCGGGAGGGGTTTTTTGCGGACGTTAGGTGTAGCTTCTTTTGCCTGGATGACCTTATTAATAATCAAGGTCTGAATCGTATCCTTGAGTGTCCGACCTTCGTCCATGGTGTGCCCTTTCATACCCGAATGATATGCACACGTCTTATTTGGGTTGACCCATTGGGATGAATTCTCCATGGCCACAACAAGGATAGGAGTGACGTAACTAGTAGCCTTCAACCTTTCATACAACTGGTCAATGGGTTCAACAATGGCAGTGCATTATTTTGGTGGTCTGCGGTCAAAATTATGTCAGGGTCTTGGGTAGTTTGGACGATTTGGAGGTGACTGAAAGTAAGATGGTTGGGAATTATATGTGTGATAAGTAGTGGCTGGTTGAGAATATCTAGGAGGTGATGGTTGATATGTGGGTGGAGGTGTTTGGTATGCAAGCGGGGAGATATGATATACTAGTAGAGTTTTGGGTCCTTGCGCGACCATTACTGTTCCCGCGTCCTTCTTCATTGATATACCCCCTGACTGGAATGCTTTATTCGTGGCCTGCAACGCCTCAAAGTTTGTCACTATACCGCTTTTAATTCCCTCCTCAATCATTTCTTCGAGTTTGATGATATCAGAGAACTTATAATTTTCAATGACCATCAACCTTTCATAGTACTGCAGATCCTGTGCTCTGACGAAGAACTTGTTTATTTGTTCCTTATCCAATGTCAGCCTGACCTTCGCTGCTTCAGACCTCCAACGAGTAGCATACTCGCAGAAGGTCTCAGTAGGCTTCTTTTTTGAGTTCTGGATGTAAAAGACATCCGGCGCATTCTCTGTGTTGAACCTGAATCTGTCTATGAAGTCAGACGCCATACTCACCCAGTTGGCACACTTCTAAGGATCCTGGATTATGTACCAGGACAAGGCATCTCCTGTAAGACTCCTCATGAAAAGCGTCATTCGGATCATTTCATCCTTTCCGACCCCTACAAGCTTGTCGCAATAAGTCCTTAGATGAACCCTAGGATCACCTGTTCCGTCAAAAATTTTGAACTTGGGAGGTTTGTAACCCTCTGGTAGTTCTACATCTGGCTGTATGCATAGGTCTTCGTAGTTCAGACCTTCTATCCCTTTGCTTCCTTCGACGCCCTGAACCCGGCTTGTCAATCTCTTGAACTTCTCAGCCATGTTCTTAATGAGCAGGCCCTTCTTAGAAGATTCTAGTGTATAGGATATGGGTTGAGTAGAGTGGGGTAGGGTCTCCACGTATATAGGGTTGTTTTGGTGACCGGGAGTTTGGGTATAATGGTGATCATTGGTGGAGCTTTGTGGTTCGAGAATGATTTTTGGGGTATTTTGTGGAGTATGGTAGTTGTTTTGTTGATATTGTGGAGGGATAGTTTGATTCTATGGTGGGGTTTTATAATGGTGAGGTGCAGGAGGATTCTGTGGGCGCTTATTGGGTGTGTTTTGAGGTGGTGCGGGGTTCTGAGTGTTTGAATGGTTGATGTCTGGGATATTGAGTGAAAGGGATAGGTTTGCTAATCTCCGGACCTGCTTGAGCTCACTCTGGAGTTCTAGTATTCTCTATTCAAGCCGTGAAACTGCATCATTTAGGGCCTGAGAAACCCGACCATCAGAAGCTTCCGCATGTTCAACATGTGTATTGTTATCCTTTCTGGTGCCGTTCAAATCATACATTTTCTTTTCCTTTGCCTTTTGGTGGACTAGGAGGAGGAGAATGGGGAGAGCCCCTGGATCTTGTGTGATAAGTTGATGATGCCAGTATACACAAACCAACCTTTGGTGAATGGGAATAAAAAAGAAATAAAGAAAAGACAAAAGGTAGCCAAGTCAGTAAGAGTTCTGAAAAGAATATTTGTAGCATTTAAACACATATTGCAGATGTAAATTCATGTTCTATTGGGGAGCCTCGTTGTGCCCGAGGTACGCTTAGCGACAAGTTATTTTGGAGAACTTAGATGCCAATAAATGCTTCATTTCATTAATATAAAAATAGAAGAATCCGAAAACGACACTAAGGTAATAAAAGATAAGTCACTATTGGCACTTGGCCTAATTACATTTTGGAAAGCAAATAAATCTAATCTACTTGGTCCTAGAAGGACCTTCCCCAGACTTGATCTTCCTAACTCCATCGACCAGGTTCCTAGTTCGCGCATGCCCAGCAGCAGGTAGACTCTCTCTAGATGTCCTCCCTCGCTTCCTTCAACATTCTGGCAGTTGTCGATCCTCTTTGTTATCTTTCCCTCCAGCTCCATCAAACCCTGCTCCAGATATTCTAACCTTTCATTTGAGGTGATAGACATCTCCCTCCATTCATTTATCAGTCTCATGTTTGTCTCGTGTATCTCCTAATGTTTGGCCTCAGAGTCATGAATCCTCTTGCGCAATTTGTTGTATTTGACTTAGGTCTCAGCATCTTCATCTATGACCCTGTTTCCTCGACCAATTCCTGGCTCCACTATCCCAGCTAGGCTATCCTCTAACCATGCCGATTAGAAGGGTGAATACCCTGTATGATACTTGTCTGGAATAATGGTGTTTTTCTCCATGATGATCTTGCAGTGCCACATATGCTGAGCTTGGTACCTGTAAGGGATGTCGTCCTCCTGAAAATTTGCTCGAAAATGACTCATCTTCGCTACCTGTGGTACGACCTGCTTCATGTCTGCTTGTCTCATAACCCTGATGGGAACATAAGGGTATATCCCTCTAAACCGATCAACACTAAGTGAGGAGCGTCCCTGGACCTGATGATGAACTCGTCACTAGGGAACCATTCAAACATCCACTAGATTTGATCCTCGGTCAAATTGTCGAAGAACTCCACCCATTCTTTAGCACTTTTTGGTTGAGAAAACCCTTCTGGGATATAAGTCATCCTCTTAGGGTGATGGAAGGCTATATGATCGTTCCACACCCTTCGCGGAAACTCCTGACGATATTGACCATTTTGGAGATGCTCCAATAACCACAGCTGCAACAACATAATGCAATCCTTGAAATGCTTGAACCCTTTCTGGCAGTGGTCCAAAGCCCGATAAATGTCAGATATAATCATAGGGACTATGGTGTATGTTTGTCCCTCAATTCCTTCCATTAGAGTTTTGGCTACCATAGTCAGTCTGGTGTGAATTTTGTCCCCTTTTATTGGGAACACTATAGCAAACAACGAACTCGAAAACTCTGAGGTGAATGTGACCCAGGGAAGTGATAGACAAATCATCATGGTACATACGGTAGGACTTGTTAGACAAATCACCAAGTCAGCGTTCTTCTTTAAACCCATCATCTTTAGAAACCCCTTACCAGTGCGATTTTCTGGCATCAATAGACCATGGTTGTCCCAAGGTAGCCCAGAAAATCTCCCTATTCCCTCTAGAAGCGGGATCATTTCTATGTTCCCAAAGCGTAACATAGACCTTTCACTATCCCAGAATAAGGTTGCAGCTTCAATCAGCATATTGTTGGGCTGAATGTCTAACAGGGATGGCAAATTTCCTAGGACTTTCTTCACATGCTTCTTGTCACTCGAGGAGAGATCTTATCACCAATCCAGTAGCAGTGGTGGTATGTTGCGGACCATGCTAAATTTGGGGACCTCGTGCCTCATTTTCTGCAAAAAAAAAGGTTAGGCCTTCCCCCCCCCCCCCCC
>ML297359.1:70747-160603 GCA_005239495.1 Nicotiana undulata
GGCCCCCCCCCCCCCCCCCCCTACTAATTCGATTATTTATACATCCATGATTAGCATATTGGCATTTAGTTCTCCAAAATTAATGCACAAAACATGGTTGCGTCTGTTGGATTAGGGAAACCTCGGTGGACTATTGGATAAGGATTGTCTTAAAGGGTTATTATGTGGGAAACATATTAACCCGGATATGTTTGACGTGATGCATGCACAGTTATAATTATAGTAAGGTTGCTATAGGGGTCTAGACTTGCACCCTCAAGCGGACAACTTGAGGGGGAAAGGCACAGAACCGTCCATTGCACCGCTGATCGACTAGTTTTACCACAAAAAGTCTTTCCAAATTTAAAGGGTGATATATAGAAGAGCGTAACCAGTCATCAAGCGTTGCTAAAGAAATGATTACACACGAATGGAATATGATTTTGAGCATGATTTATGCAGCAGTAAATAGTATGTTGTCACGTATTTGCACGTTAGAAAAATAATAAATGCGGTATTAATAATTGAAAGACGTTAAGAAGGAAAACAAAGAGACAAGTTAGTTTCGTAATTGAGAAATAAATACTTGAAAGTAAATAATTAAGTTCACATAAAGGGAAAGGGAAAGAGAGCACTTGCATCAACAGAACGAAACATGCTTAGACTAATTCACAAAGCAAATTTGTCATGGTAAGAGCCTAGAATCCCCAGTAGAGTCGTCATGCTGTCACGCCCCCTTTTTCCTCGCGGAGTCCGGGTTTCAACATTTTGGGACAATTCACTTCCTTTTGGGAAGGGGTATGGAAATTGAAGAGTCGCCACCTAACGGATTTAAGGTGCGTTAGGGCATCTAATGCAAATAACTCATAAAATCGATTTACATTACCAGAGATGAGTAAGGGCTCGCAATTACCTTGAGGGAAAGGTGTTAGGCAGCCCTTGAGGATCACAACGGTGGGTCTCGGCCATACTCATTTTATGAATTAGTCATTAAGGAAATAAAGCAATTTAAACACATAGGGATTATTAAAAATAGGAATAAATGGGTCCTACGTTTATTAGCCTATAGGATCACTTCTGTGCAATACTCGTTAAACTTTCCTCAAATAGAGGTGCTACGCGTAGCATTAGCGCACATGTCATCATATCCTTTACTACCCAATTACCCTCCCCTTGATGGTTATATAACCGATTCTAATTAAATGCGTAGTCTATGCGTGCATTACCCGTCCCTTACCTGCGGTCCTGGAGGTTCTTTGAACCTCCAGTTAAGGTGGTTCTAGACTCACCTATGGTGATTAAAAGAATAAAATCTAAACGACAAGCAAACCAAATAGGACTATCATGTAACATAGCAGTTAAAGGCTCACATTTACCTCCTCAAATAGGCAGACAATTGCACGTCTCAAAAAACAGTTTTTTAAACACTTTAAAAGTCCTACAACAGGATATCTATGTGAGCACAAAGCAGAATATGCAACATTTTATTAAAGCGAGGCAGTGGATACCTAATCAGTTTTCCTACTGATTTATCACTTTCCGAATCTGGGTAGTTCACAAACAGTCAAACAAACACGGTTTTATAACTTCAGAATTTTAGTTGTCCTAAAGGCTTGCCTAGGTATGGATCAGCAGTATCCTATAAACATGATATCTCATCATTACTCAGAACCATAATAAACCATAACAATGGGTCATAACCCAACCCGCCCAACTTGACCCATATTTTAGATTTATGCTCATCTTGCAAAAAAAAGTATTTTACCTTAAAATGTGTAAGTAGAAAAATATTTTGCAAGGGGGGGTTGGGGTGGGTGAGTGGTGTAGGAAAAAAAAATAGAAAACGGGAAATACAAAAAAAAGGTAAAAAATAAAAAATTTGAGGGGATTTGCGCGAGGTGTGTGTGTGGGGGGGGGTGTTTAGGGGTAGGGTGAGTGGTGCAAAAAAATAAAAAAATAAAAAATTGAAAATACAAAAAAAATTGAGGGAGGTTACTGGGAGGGGGGGGAGGGTAGGGGTAAGATGGGGGGAAAAGTTTTAAGGGGGTTTTCCGGGGGGGTTGCAGAAAAACAAAAAAAAGCAGAAAATAAAAATACAAAAAAAAGTAAAAAATTTTTTTGGGAAGGGGGGGTTGGTGGTGGTGGAGTGCAGAAAACTAAAAAAAATAGAAAATTTAAAAAAAGTGAAATTTAGGCAACTAAGTAAATTTCTAGATAAGTTGGGTTGAGATCCCTTTGTTTTGGGTGAGTTTCATGGGTTGTATTTGGGCTGCTTAATGGGTCAGAACGAGTTATAAAAAATAATGGGTTAACTTGGGCTCAACCCAAATAGACCCATGAGCTAAAATATTTGTAGCCCAACCCATTAATCTCTGGGCGGGTTGAATGAGTTTGTGCTCAAATTGCCACCCTTAATTAGACCCTATATGCATGCTTTCTAGATGCTGAAAATAATCACAATCATTACAGAACTAGTTTTACTTGTTCATCTCTATAAGCATGCTATCTAGGTGTTGGGACTGCTTTTATACTTATTTCTTATGGATCTGATGATGAAACTGATTTTATTCAATTAATTATAGGCATGATATTTAGGCGAGTACAATAAAAGTCCTAGAAGCATGATCTCTAATGCACATAGGAAACCACGTCCAAATGCTCTCTCCTCTCTCCTCTTTTTCTCTTGCGATTCCATGCACGCCTAGGGAAGCCATGGATACTGCAAGCTCTCCCCAGCCTTTGGTTGTAGGAGAGGCAATTCAAAACACTCAAGAAATAGTCCCTAACATGAAGCCAAAGCAATCCTACGCTGCCTAGATCAATTCAAACAAATCTTCCACGATTTTGTTGAAAATTGAATTGCGTCCAGTTCACATGGTTCATGGAGAACCAAGTGTGGAATTCACCGTTGAATAGGCGAATGCATTCACCATTCAAGAAGGATTGCACCAAGCTGTAATTCTTAAATTTTCATATGGAAAACTAGATATCCAAGAGTTACGGCAGATCATACCAAAACAATTCGACGTCAAAGGTTATTGCAACGTTGGACAGCTTGAGTATCGACACATCTTGGTAAGATTTGATTTGTTTGATGAATTTGTGCAGTTCTTATCAAGGACTACTGGTTATGTGAAGGAAAAGGGTGAAGAAATTATCTTTAGAACATTCCCATGGACGTTAGGATTTAATCCGCGTGAAGAAACTTCGAGAGTATTTTTTTGGATTTCGATGCTTGATCTGCCTTCAAATTGTTTTGCAAAAAGGTCGTTAATGTCCATAGCTTTAGCAGTGGTAAAACCTTTAGCAGTAGACAAAGCGACTCAGGAAAGAAAGCGACCGAGTACGGCTAGGGTGAAGGTACTGCTCGATTTATTGGACAACCATCCTAAGAGTGAAGCCTTTAGCAGTAGTCTCAAGCAGGAAGCTTAATGCCAAGGCACCTAATTTCATTCCTCTGTCAAGGTAACAACATAATGGTGCAAATAATACTGAAGCTAGCTTGAAAGCAGACGCAGTAGCAGAGCAATCTGGGCAGCAACAAAATAATATTGCTGCCACTTGTGATCGAGATGAAACAATTGTAAATCCAGAACATCACCAATAGTTAAATGTAAAAAATCATGTTTCCAGTTGTGTAAATGATCGACATGAGGCAACATTAAATCCAGATTAGCAGCAGCTTACTAAAAGCAATCCAAAACAGCAACAACAGAACTTAATTGTTCTAGTTATTAGCTCGGAGGAAGGAAAGCTACTGGATGCGACGGTAAGTTCCAAGTCCACAAATTTGTTTAATCTCACATCTCTTAGCACAAGTCGTGTGAACAAAAACAGGAATAAAAGGAAAGACATATAACAAAGTCAAAACAAGATAGTGCTGATTAATAATAAAGCTGGAGCACTGGTGTCCCACGATCATGGAGCACTGGTGTCCCAGGATCATGGAGCACTGGTGGCCCAAGATCTGTTTCAAGAAATGCGAAATCCGGGGAAACTGGGCAGATACATATATGAAGAAGGGGAAGAGGATGAATTTTGAATAAATGTCGTGCAGAGGCAGCAAGAAAAGGTGATTTATCACCTATGCATAACGACAAAAGAAAGAAGACACATACAAGAGAAAAAAACTGGGACGGCAAGGTGAGTGAAGATGCAAACATAAATCGACTTTTGATGAGAGTTGCCAAAGAAAAACAGGTTGTTCCAACTACGTCAAAAAAGTCAACCCGTTCAAAAAAGAAATCATGAAATTAGAAGACATTTTGAAGAAAGTTGAGGATGAATATAAGTATCTACAAGTTTAAGACTTCACAAAATTAGAGAAGAGAGAGCATTACTGTTATTTCTACATATTTTTATTCTACCATCACATTAGCATAGTTTTATGTAATATCATCACAGAGTATGTTATAAACTTTGTGATGATCATAGAATATCTAGTTCTAGCTAGTTCTTTCTTTTTACATGCATGTTTGTAGGTGAGGCTATTTTATGCCTCGATAGGATTAAGGTAAGGTTTAGCCCAATAGTGTCTGCCCAGGTCCTATGCCTTTGGAAAAATACCCAAGCGGCTATGAGATTATATGCCCTCGTGATACTTTGTCGGAAGCTACACCATGATTCCTCTACATGAGGCTGCCATATAGGGCATTGTGAGGCGCATAGGATTGATTATATAGCCACGGCATAGAGGCAACACTACTGGCGCTATTGTCCCTCTTACTTGTACTTTTCCTATGTAGTTCTTTTTTTGCTTTTTATTATTAATAAAACTATCCCTAGGCACTTGCCTAGTGGGTTTGATAAAAAGAATGCACATAGAAAAGTTTATGAACATGATTATTAAGGCAGAATTGATAAACAACCTAAAACATGATATCTAACGCAGATGTGAGTATGCAGATTTTTTAGAGATGGAAGTTTAGAACAAATGAAATGATGAGCCTATGAACATGTTTCTAATGCACATAACAAACCTATAATCATGGTTTCCAATGCATGTAGACAATCATAACAGTTTTAGGAGCATGGTTTCTACCTGATTCCCACAAAAAGATATGTAAAAGTCCCTCCCATTTTACTAATATCCCCAATATCTATTTTACAAGAATTATTATTATCGACCAAAGATAAATGAATTAGAAAAATGAAACTTCTATACTATACGGAGCCTGGATAGGCCCAAGAATAAACCTGTACAACCAGGCCTTCAACCAAGTCTGAAATGCCAACATCTTATAGTATTCAAGAGATTATCCTGGTGCGTCACAGTTCCAAAGGGCCTCAGGGGTAGGTGGGCATACAATGTGCAGGGAATACAATGTGCAGGGAATAAACAACTACACAGATAAGGGGTAGCAGAGGTTAGGAACATAGAAATCCTTAACCAAGAACACATGAAACTAATCAGGAATAGAATCATACTGATAAACGCAAAGAAAGTTGGCATATTACAACAACCAGATTCTATAGCACTCGATAGGACTAATGATGCTGATTAGAAGCAATAGATAGCAAACACATAAGTTTAAAAGGCCAGATTACATAGAACTAGGTAGGGCATAACAACATGAGTAATCATGCTAACTTAAAGCAGTAGAAGGAAAGACATAGAACTAATTGCAAGAGTAGTCATGCTGATTAAACACAGTAAGACAGGAAAGACATATAACTAAATGCAGGAGTAGTCATGCTGATTAAAATCAGTAAGACCTAAATACAAAAGTGATCATGTTGACTGCAATCAATAGACATGGGAGACATAAGTTCAATTACAACAGTAACCATACCTATTGCAGTAGCAGGAAAGGCAGAAGCAGTCATGCTAATTGAAATACAGAAAGGACATGGATTAAATAGATAAGAAAGCAGATAGGTAGAAGATTTATAGTATAATGAATGCATTAGGAATGGAGACATACCAGTTAATGGTAGAAAACATAAGGTAAATAGTATGTACAACTCAGTGGTCTAGACTTGGCTTTCAGCCGGTTAGACAATGTAGTAAATAGAAGTAGCAGCAAGATGAGAGCAAAGTGTGTGTGTGTGAGAGAGAGTAAGAGATTCTTTATGAATTGTGTCGTATCCTCAGAAGAATCAGAATGAGAGTATATATAGCACTCCGTGAGGTAAAACAAATAAGGTAAAGAGTAAAGCACAATTCATAAAATAAGGGTAATCAAATAAAATCAATCAGCCAATTAGTGAGTCAATTCTTATAGAGAAATCCGGAAGAGACCTCTTAAATTGGGGAGGGTCAATTAACGGTACAAAACTAGAGCTCAAATAAGGAAAGAAATCAATATCATACTATATAGGAGTCAATCAAATCCCCAAACCATATTGATAGTTTAATTAGGGCAAGTATAACTAATCAATGTCACAAATAAGGAAATAGGTAAAATCACATAAAATACTAATTTTAACAGGAAAATATGATTCGAATCCCAAATAAAAATAATCAATATATTGGGTTGACAGAAATAAACAAATAAGGGGAAACATTACTGAAATAACTAGTACCGGAAACAGAAAGACCTAGAGTTTAATCATATACACAAAAATTAATCAAACCAGTAGAGAAGTAATAAAATTCAACACTTGTAAGTTTTATAATCGTTTGAAGAGAACTTAGGACGAACCCTAGTTCTTAGAAATCACTAAAATTAAATAATGATAAGGAAAATAAAGAGTTTTTTTCGAAGAAAATACAAAATAATACTCAGAACGTTTCAGATATACAAGGATTTGAACAGATCCAAGTAGTCATGGGATTAGGGTTTTCGAAAATAACAGAGATGAAAGAAACTCGGTCAAATATCATAGATTCGAACAAAAAATAGGAAGAGAACAACACTCACAAACGAAAATGACCATGTGCAGGCCTGCGGGAAAGGTTTTGAACCAAACCAGGTTGAATCTCTTTGAGATTCTATCATAGATCAACGAAGTCGAACAACCAGAAGATGTAGCAGGCCGGCAAGGGCCAGAAAATACAGAGAAACCCTATAGACGGGGAGTTTTGCAGGTGACGGCGACTAGGTTTCAGAGGGTGGTTGAGAGAGAAGTGAGAGGTAGGGGAGAATGAAGACGGCAAGGGGAAAGGGAATGAAGGGATTTAGGGTTAGTTTTGATTTAAAAAAAGGAAAGGAATAACGTGGACTGTTGATCTTAGAGATCAACGACCACTATTAGAGAGGGTTTTTTGCGTCGGGTAGGCACAGAATTGGGCCCTGGGCGTATTGGGCTATGTTTTTTAAAGTTCGGGCTAGTGTAATTTAATTAAAACGAAATTGAATGGGGCTATTTTTTAAATACACGATTAATTAATAAAATAATTTGTAAAAATAATTAACAAATTATAAAAAAATGATTTTCATGCATAAAAATGATTTAAAATAATTACTCAACATAACAAAAATATAAAAGCTATTTTCTGGTAAAATAATGTTATAATGCATGCATGGGCTATTATTGCAAAGTTATCGCAATTATAACCCAAAAAGGTAAATGTGGCTATTTATAAAATAGTTAAAGTTTAGTATAAATATAAATAGTAAAATTAAGCCATAAAATTATTATAAATTCATTTGTGATGCAATTACTAATTATATATATGATAAAAATACTGGAATAAATTAATAAAAATCCTTAAAAAATACATAAATTATGGAAAAATATTAGTTGATGCTCATGTACTATTTTGAAGGCAGATATGCCTTTTGAAAATAGTACAGGAAAAAAATTGGCTATCAACAATCACAACCCTATGATGTTGTCTTGTAACAATGCTATTGAACTAGTCAAGAAGGCTTTCAGATTTCTCAACTTTTGGACAAAGCATCTGACGTTCATGATGTAGTTAAAGAGAACTAGCAAGCTCATTTTGCTGGGGTTTATAATTTTCAATCACAAGTTAAAGAGACTGAAGAAGGCTTTATCAACTTGGAGTAGAGCAACTTATGTGGATATCTTTCAGAAGATTGCAAGTCTAGAGTAAGTGGTGGTAGTGCATGAAGCTAAATTTGAGAGGAACCCTATATACTATAATAGGGAGAGGCTACAGAAGTTCCAAGCTGAACTGATTAGGTACCTAGCTTTAGAGGAGGAACTACGCAAGAAAAAGTCAGGTATGCAATGGTTTAACGATAGAGATAGAAATACTAAAATTTTCCATGCTCTAGTTAATGGAAGATTAAAAAAAAATTGCAACTTAAACGAATTCAAAATATTTATGGACATTGGCTTGAAGACAAATAAGCCATAGCAAAGAAGGCAGTCAATTTCTTTGAGGCACAATTTTATGAAGACAAAGTGCCAAATTCATTTGGCATCATTGATCATGTTCCTATGAGGGTTGGTACTAAACAGAATGATGAGCTGGTGAGGTAGCCTATGAAAGAGAAGGTTAAACAAGCTGTATTTAGTTTGAATGGTGAGAGTGCATGGGGTCCAGATGGTTTCACATGTACCTTTTCTCACTCATGTTGGGATATAATAGGAGATGATTTTTTTGACATGGTAAAGGCCTTCATTAATGGGCGAAATTTTCCAAAGTGTGTGTCTCATACTAATTTAGTTCTACTACCCAAGAAGAAAGAGGTGAACACATACTCTGATATGAGGCCTATAAGCCTTAGTAATTTCATCAACTAGATCTTTTCTAGGGTGATGCATGAGTCATTGATGGGAATACTACCTAGCCTTATTTCAGATGAACAAGCAGGCTTCGTGAAAGGAAGGAGTATAGCTGAAAATGTTATCTAAACACAGGAGGTCATCACTGATATGAGGTTAAGAAATAAGGTTGGACCTAACGTAGTAATCAAACTAGATATGACCAAAGCTTACGATAGGTTGTCATGGTTATTTCTGACAAAGGTCTTGAGGAAGATAGGATTATGTGGAAAGATTTATTGGTTTGGTATTCGGCCTTGTTTTAAATAACTGGTATTCTGTGCTTATTAATGGACAACCATATGGATTTTCAAATCAACTAGGGGTGTAAAACAAGGTGATCCATTGTCACCTACACTGTTTATACTTGCTGTTGAGGCTTTGTCGAGGGCTTAAATGATATTCTTATGAACCTTTATTTCTGCGGTTTTGGACTGCCTAAGTGGAGTCCTTAAATCAATCATCTATTTTATGAAGATGACACTATAATTTTCTCATCATCTGATGCTACATCCTTACAGTTGGTGATTGGAGGTGCTTAATTCTTATGAAGATGCATTAGGGCAGCTGATTAATAAGGCGAAATATGGTGTGTATATGCACCTCTCTGCAACCATGTGTCGAAGGCATTATTCTGTAAGCTGTGGTGGAACTTTCGAAAAAAACCTACACTTTGGATCTCCTTCGTGAGCAAGACGTACTGCAAGAAACTCAACCCAATGATAGTCCCTTGGAGAAGAAATGGCTCTCATGTAAGGAGACAAATGTTAGAATGTAGGGAAATGATTGAATATCAAATTCTGTGGCACAAAAGAATGAGATCTGCTCTATTTTGTTTTGAAACTTTGACGGGGTTGGGTGATCTATACTTCATCACACTACCAGATTTTGTATGTGATGAATTTATTCATAATGTTTATGATATGGTTGAAGATGATGTATGGGATGTTGAGAAGTTGATAGAGATCCTCCCAGAGGACATTGCTAGGCATATCCTTGACAATATTAAAATTGTAAGAGTAAAAAGGGAGATTGATAAGTCTTATTGGGTGCTAGAAGCTAAGGGTGAGTTTGTTGTGAGGTCTACATTGGAGTATGTTAGGAGAAGGAAAGAACCAATGAACTCTTATAAGAAGATGTGGATAAAGGGACTGCTTTTTAAGATATCCTTTTTCTTATGGAAGGTGTGGAGAAATAAGCTACCACTTGATTGATTTTAAGAGGAGATTGGGATATCTAATGACTTCTAGATGCTGGTACTGTGCTAACCCAATGGAGGAGACAGTGCAACATACATTATTCACCTGTTATGTTGCTATTAGAGTATGGTCATATTTTATGTCTCATGCAGGTAGATCACATTCCATCAAGCAATAGTGAAATGTTGGGCTACCAATGTTATCTCTCACCTACAACCTATAACTAAAATCTTCCACAACCACATGCAATCTCTTACCAATTGTCTTTTGGATGTAGGTATCGTCTTATTATGAATAAAATAGAATTTAGAAGTTTGAATTCTTACAAGTGAGCTCTACCATACGATCCAGAGTAAGAAGAAAGAGTGATGGTCCTATATGATCTGTATCCTCCTACGTATAAGTGGGGCGCACAACACATACATAAACAAGACACTACTAGACACGGCTTGTAGACTCCCTAGGACAGAACTGCTCTGATACCACTTCTGTCACGATCCAAACCAATGGGCCGCGACGGGTACCCGGTGCCTTACTCAACCTAGTATCAACGTAGCGTATCTTTTGTATCATATTATTCTACGTAAATGAACTAGAAAGGTTGTCATGAGATAACTCAACATAGGATGAGCCAACATGATATACCGACTTATACATATGATGTATGGGCCTATAAGGCCGGTATGATCCTTTATATACTCAAAACATAGGCTGACAAGAACATACATCTATATATAAGCCTCTAAGAGTAGATGAATGCCATAATGGTCGGGATAGGGCCCCGCCATACCAATCAATACGTGTCCAAATCATACTGACCAAATGAGCAACTCCGGCATAAATGGAGCGCACCAACACCTTCCGCTGAGCTGATAGCCTACTTATAGGACTCTCAACCTATCTATCAGGACCTTCGGGCATGAAACGCAGTGTCCCCAGGCAAAAGGGACGTCAGTACAAATAATGAAGCGAGTATGTAAGGCAAAGAAAGTTGTATACAATAGACATGGAGTAAAGAAATCAACCTGTAAGTCTGAGTAGCTATGTGAATCATGAAAATTTTATAATGTGATGCATATGTTTATAAATTTCATACCACGCATAGGTATATGCTTATATAACATCATCAATCCTATGAGGGCATCCCATCATATCATCTCGGCCACTATGGGCAAAATCATTAATGTATACCAGCAGATCAGGTGGTGGTGCGTCCATAACGCATAACCTTTCCTCATATCCCATATACATATATACGCGTGTATAACGCAATCTGGTCATGGGTCAATGTGCATGTATAATTGAATGCAATGCATAAGATGTGAGTTGCTATGATTTTTCGGTATGTCATAAGATCATTACGCCTTTGATTAATATCATGAAATAAACTTTATCAACTTATGTATTTTCTGAGACCCATGAACAAAAGATATAATATTAAGACACATGGGGAATCAAGAACATATGCACCTCTAGTACTTCTATGAATAGAGTCATTTATGAAAGTTGTACATCTGCTCATTTTGTTTGTATTGTATGGATAATGCCAAAAGAAAAGAAGGAATAGCCTTAACATACCTGAGCCGGTTCTTTTGAAAATCCCTCTAACAAATGCCAATCGCGATGAAACATGTAAAGATGAGATCGAAATAGGAAACAATCCGTATGATATTCTTTAGAAAGATTGCACGGTACTTCTTTAGAATTGTAAATCTCATGTTGCTATAGTATTATGATGTTTCATATGAATTCATTTTGGGACTACATACGTTACTTAGCAACATACATATCTTTCTTAATGATATAGGAAGGTCTCTTAAAATTGTGGGTTGTGAGCCCCATTATTGTGATTACTTAACCAAATATTATCCTAAATATGACACATAGTCTTATGAACCAAGAATCATTGCTTAATATTAGCAATTAAACCCCTTGATGCAACGTTGGGTGTATTGTCTCCTCCAAACTTATCCACCAATTTCCAATTACATGGTTAATCTTCCGTTAAATCAGTCATTAATCGATTTCTCACATAATTAATTAATATCCTAATTTACTTAAAACACTAATCACTTTTAACATACTTTATATATATTACTACCATGGTCATGCGGTATGGTACAAGTCCATAGATACGGGGTATTATAGCTTGGACCGTATTTTATCACAAAATGTCAAACGTCGACGAAACTCATTTTCTTCGATTTACTTACCCTCTCACCTTCACGAATTTACTTATCACTTGTTCGGAATAGCATAATACTTATAACCTCAATATAATCTTGTCCTTGAACTGATGTCAATTATCTTATGACAAATCCAATGTACAATACTACGTGGTGTAACATAGTCGTAATACTGCGAAGTGTAACATCGACGTAATACCGTGAGGTGTAACATGTGCCACGCCCCGGTCCCGATTAATCAAACGAGAAGGGCAAGCCCGAATTTGATCGTATACAATATACATACATACATACATACGTATATGTATGTATGTATGTATGTATGTATATGGACCTTAATATTGGTATACCATTGTTCATTTCTTTCTTAATTTGCTTTCATGCATGAGCTAGCTATTACGAGTAGATATATCGTTGTATCTTCTTATAGATATAAATATACTTAGCTTAAAATCTAAAATGATCAATAAATGTAACGGCATGGCCTGTCATGTTGAGAATTTAAGTTCCGCTCAGCGGCATTTGACTTTGAGTATCTTCGTAGGATGATTTTGGACTTAGGCATGTGTAACGACCTGACCGGTCGTTTTGAGCTCTAGCACATCGTTCAATGGTTTGAGGCCATGAACAACTTCATTTTAGGTATGGTTGGAGTTGAAATTCGGGAAGTTCGGAGTCAAATTGATAGGAAAATTCTCATTTCGGAAGCCTTAAGTTGGGAGAATCGACTAAGATTTGAATTCGGAGTAAACGACCTCAGAATCAGGATATGAAGGTTCCAGCAGGTTTGTATGATGATTTCGGACTTGGGCGTATGTCCGTATCGCATTTTTGATAACCCGGGAGCGTTTCAGCGTATATTGTGGAAGTCAGCATTTTTGAAGGAATTTCCTAAGTTTGGCTTGAAGTGCATTTCAGAGATATTGATGTCTGTTTGGGATTACGAGTCTGGGAATAGCTTCGTATGGTGATTCTGTAGTTGGGAGCGTGATCGGAAGTGAATTCGGATGTTCGGAAGTCAGTTTGAAGTCATTTGGCTAAAGATAGAAATTAAAAGGTTTTTGAAGAATCCGACCGGAAGTGGAAGTTTTGATATCGGGGTCGAAATGCGATTCCGGAAGTTGGGGCAGGTCCGCAATGTCGAATATGACTTATGTGCAAAATTTGGGGTCAATCGGATATGATTTGATGGGTTTCGGCGTCGGATGTAGAAGTTTGAAATTCTAAGTTCTTAAAGATTTGGATTGGAGAGCGATTCGTCATTTTGATGTTGTTTGATGTGATTTGAGACCTCGAGCAAGTCCGTGTCATGTTTTGGGATAGATTGGTGTGATTGGATGGGGTCCTGGGGGGCCTCGAGTTGATTCCGGGTGATTAACGGATCAATATTTGAAGTTTAAGAAAGCTGAAGTTGTTGTCATCTGGTGTGGCCGCACCTACGAGGCTTTGGCCACAGGTGCGTAGCCGCAGGTGCA
This sequence comes from Nicotiana undulata, assembly GCA_005239495.1. NCBI lineage: Eukaryota > Viridiplantae > Streptophyta > Magnoliopsida > Solanales > Solanaceae > Nicotiana > Nicotiana undulata. The sequence continues at coordinate 84,266 of ML297359.1, forward strand.
GCCTTGGGCGTCCGAGGTGCGAGATTTTGGTGGCTTGGATGGGAGTGCAAGTGCGAGTTTTTGCCGGGGACTAAGGAGGCCGCAGGTACGGGTCTTTGGGCGCACCTGCGGAATCGTAGGTGCGAGAGGTTGATCGCAGGTACGGATATTGGCCTGGGCAGAATGTTTCTAAAACGGGAATTTGGACATTCCTTCTCCTATTTTCATTTGGTATGGGCGATTGTGAGGAGCTTCAAGGAGGGGATTTCGTCAAGGATCACAAGGTAAGTTGTTTCTACTTATTTCCAAGTTAAATACAAGTTTTATACATGGAATTATACATGAAAATTGTGGAAAAATTGGGAATTTCGAAGAAAACCTAGAAATTTGGTAATTTGGATTTTTGCCACGAATTGAGCATGAATATTTGAGTAAATTGTATATTAGAACTAGTAAAGCTATGGGTAGAGTTTATATTCGAGAAATTTCAGAATCCGGGCACGTGGGCCCATGGGCATTTTGGTCAATTCATTGAGCGAAGTTAGGAAATTATATAATTTGAATTTGTTACAAGTGTTAGAGTGAATTTTCATTGCTTTGCCCATTATTTGGTAGTTTTGGGGCGTTGTGCGTCCATTGGAGTCGTCGGAAGGGCTTGGAAGCCGTTTATGGAAATTCAGAGCAAGGTAAGTCTCCTTTCTAACTTTGTGAGGGGGAATTGTCCCCTTAGGTGAACTAAACGAATACATGCTATTAATTGTGGGGGCTACGTACGCACAAGGTGACGGGAGTCCGTGCATAGCTACTAATATGTTTATGCCCGGGTAGTCTAGGACCCACTAGCATGCCTTACGTGTTGCACATGTGATCCTGCCAATAAAATTTGATTGATAATGCTATTGAATTGGTAATTTATTTCCTAAGGAGGCTAGAGTGTACCTTTCTTAATCATTTACAAAGAGAATTGATTTCCTCCGTGGATAATTGAGTTCATGATAAGGTTATATTGTTGAATATTATTGAACTTGGCAAATGCATTTCAAACATGATTTAAATACTATCTCCAGGCTCACCTAGAGAGAATTTTAACATTTTTTTGAGAAGTCGTTTCTCGATAAAAACGTGGATTTATTATGTGAATACGTGTACATATGAGCACCTGAGTCACAGGTATGATTCGCGAGCAGGTTAGCCTTATTATTATTTTGTTGACTGCGTCGCATGATCGATTCGCGAGCGGGGAAAATAGATGCATCTATGGTTCGAGCCGTTCGGCCCTCTGCAGTGCACAGTTTATTATTGTTGGTCTGCGCCGTTCGACCCTCGGCATTTTGTTTGCGTATGATAAATACTGTGTATTTCCTGTGATATATGCATGTTCATCGGCCTAAGGTGTAAAGACCCGTAAAATTTCTTGCTTAAAATAATGCCCGAATAAGTCCCCGAGTGGTTAACTCTATGGAAATTCTTAAAACGGACCTTAATTTTTGTAAAAATACCCCAGATTTGAAAGGACTTAATTTTTTCAGAAATTGAGGGTTATGCGACGCACTATGCGATCGCATAACGTGTATGCGGACCGCATAGTTGTCGCATACACGTGCAGATCGCTTCCCAATTGAAGGGGTGTTATGCGACGCATAATGCGGTCGCATAATGTGTATGCGACGCATAATGCAATCACATAATGCGATTGCATAATGTGTATGCGGACCACATAGTGGTCACATACCTGGGCAGAATGTTTTCAAAATTTGGACCACCTGGGAGCCATTCTGCGGTCCAATATGCGGACCTCATGTCAGGAATGCGATCGCATTCCTGACCGCATATTCGACACGGTCTTTTAATTTTCTAAAATTTTATACCCGACCCCAGTTTCATTTAACCTCTGCCCCTTTCATTTTAACAAGTTTTCTGAACAAATAGAGAGAAGGAAATGAGAGTTCTTGAGAAAGGAAGTGATCCTTCCACCAAAGTTAAATTCAAGGTCTCTCAGGCCTGGCAATTCGAGTAATCCCCTTCTTCCCCATTATAGCGGATAAAGGTTCCCAGCCCCTTTTCTTTCTTTTCCTTTAATTTTCTGATTTTTTTAAACAAGGGGAGGGTTGGCCTGGATTGATTCTTAGAAATATTAGCTAAGACCTTGCATGCATGTTTAATAATGGTGCTAATCTAATAAGAGGGAGTGGGTTGGGGAAAACTTCACAAAGATAGGGTTGGTAATCTAATGGGTTCACATAGTGCTTGACAAAATGCTTGAGAGAGTCCGAATTGCATGCATGACTTCAAATTCTGAGTTGAATATGTCTAATTGTGAACTAGATTGACGGTACTAGTCGGTTCGGTGGTTGTGGGTTAAAGTTGAAAAGGGAAACTCGACTCCAGGTATGTATGGCTAACTTTAATCTTTGTAAAATCACTTGTGGTGTTTGAGCATACGGTACGTGTATTGTTATAATATGTGCAACTGGTTGTCCGAATTATGTGATGTGTGAAGTGTAATACTTGTCCGTCTTTAGTTGACCACCACACTACCACGTTATGAAAAACGGTGCTAACAGGATAATAAATCCAAGAGTATGAGTGTATATGCTAAAAGCTATGTAAAGAAGTTGTATTCTTATTGCTAAAATCTTCTATGATTGAACTGTGAATTGTCATCGTTGACATGAGATGTAATTGTCAGGTGGGATTGGGTTGCGTGCCACAACAGGGGAGATAAAGGTGATATGTAAGAAGTGATAAGGGTGTGATTGTAATTGTCAGGTGGGATCGGGTTGCTCGCCGCAACAGGGGAGATAAGGGTGATATGTGAGAAGTGATAAGGGTGTGATTGTAACTGTCAGGTGGGATCGGTTTGCGCGCCCCAACAATTATCAGGTGGGATCGGGTTGCACGCCGCAACAAGAGGAATGATGGTGAGTTATGAGGAGGGACAAGGGTGGAATTGAAATTGTGATTTTTGATAAAGTGAAAATGGTGGAACTTCCATTGTATATCTTTCTATGTCTTGTGCAGTAATTGTTTAACTCTCTGTCTGTCTCTAGCCTGTGCATTATTGAGTTTACTAGAGTAAAGTTTGTTCATGCATACCAGTATAATTCAAATGTATTGACGTCCCTTTTGCCGGGGGCGCTACGTTCTTGTGATGATTGTAGTTGGTTCTATAGCAGGTACTTCAGCACACCGACAGTAAAGCCTCCCCCTCGTCTTATCAGCGGTTTTGGTGAGCCCCTCTCCTCTCGGGGCCCAGTGTGGCTCATGCCATCTTTCCTCCCGGATTCTTACTTTGGTACTTGTGTAAGGTATAGCCGGAGCCTTGTTACCGGAAAGTATTGTATAACTCCATTGTACTCTTAGAGGCTCAGTAGACGCAATGTGGGTAGTGTACATGTGTATTTTGGGTAAGTGATGGTACGGTTCGGAATCGTAATCCACGCTGGAAAATGTTGTATGTATTTTGTAAGTATTTAGTATCATATGTTGGTAATGATAAAAAGTAGAAATGAATCCAAGTTGTAAGTTTATGATTAAGTCTAAATGGCTATTTCACATGAGTAATGTATATTGAAAGCACAGGGTGACGCATGGGATGGGAAAGGCAATTCCAGGTCCGCTCGACCGGGGTCCTCCGGTTGAGTGCCGGTCGTGTCCCTCGGTTTTGGGGCGTGACAAACTTGGTATCAAAGCCTAAGATTTCAAAAGAGTCCTAAGATGTCTCGGAGCCGTGTCTAGTAGAGCCCTTCTTATCAGTGTGTTGTCGACAACATTGATAATTAGGGGGCTACACGGACATTTAGAAAATTACTCTTTTCATTGTTATTCTATATCGTGCGGTGAAGTGGAGAGTGAAATGTCCTTGCCTAATTCGTGCTTTGTTCCGAACTTTTTCAGCAATGGCACCAAAGAAGAGAGCTCGACTCGTCCTTGAGGCCAATGCCACCCTAAGTGGGACTGTGAATCAGGTACCTGGTAGTGCGGGTGAGACTGACTCCCCGACCTTGAATTTGCCGGACCCTTCTAATCCGGATCAAAGCATTCCTGTTCCTGCGACGGCGAAGGGTGCTGCATCCCTCCCGCCGACATTCCTGATCCCTTTACGGTTCCAGCTTCCGGTCCCGGTACGTCCGAGGGGGACCTCAGAGGAGCAATTCATATGTTAACTCAATTGGTGGCCGCCCAGGCCCAAAGATCTCATGCTACCCCTGCGTCCTCCAGCGGACAGGGAGATTCCGCCGGCTCCAGAGTCAACCAGTTTCTGCAGTTGGCCCCTCCAGAGTTCTCAGGTATGGATCCAGAGGCCGATCCACATGATTTTCTTGATGACATGTGCAAGACCCTTTGGGTGATGAAGGCTACAGAGACAGAGGGGGTTGAGTTAGCTTCGTATAGGGTGAGGGGAGCAACATATTCCTGGTTAGAAATGTGGGAGGGTTCCCGTGGAGAGGGAAGACCTCCGGCTAGATGGAGCGAGTTTGTGGACGCGTTCATGGATCACTTTTTGCCTGCCGAGACTGTGGTAGCCCGTGCTACTGAGTTTGAGGTCCTCAAGCAGGGCAGTATGAGTGTTTGAGAGTACCACATGGAGTTCGTGAGGTTGTCCAAGTATGCTCCCCAGTTAGTGTCGACCATGGATGCTCGAGTTCGACGATTTGTTCAGGGTCTCAGTCCTTTGGTTGTGAATGAGGCTGCTACAGCGGCTTTGCACTCGGACATGAATTATGGGAAGATTGTGGGGTTCGCCCAGGCTACGGAGGCTAGAAAGCTGGAGATACGGGCAGACAGAGAGAGTAGCAGTAGAGCCCGATCGGTGGGTTATTCAGGGAGCCCAATTTCAGGGGGGAGACCAGTTCAGGGGAGGGGGCCAACAGCGCCATCCCAGTTTTATGCTCAGTCTTCTGCCAGTGCACCACCATCCGTACACCGTCATCAACCGAATAGTCATTGGAGATCAGGATCCGACAACAGGAGATCCCATCAGTCAAGCCGTTCCGGAGGAAGGTTCCAGCAGCAGGGGAGGGCTTTGTGCCCTCAATGCGGAGGGTTCCATACTGAGGCCTGTTATCTGAATCGCCCGTTATGCTTCAGGTGTCGGGTGAGGGGTCATCTTCACCGGAACTATCGTGCACCCAGCCAGGGCTTGGGTAGGGGGTTTGCCCAGTCATATGGTTCTTCAGCCTCCACATCTTCAATGCGTCCTCCAGCTCCAGCAGGGCGTGGTGTAATTAGGGGTGGGGCTCGTGGTAGAGGCGGACCCAGCCGATTCTATGCTTTGAGTGGTCGCCAGAACGCGGAGGCTTCTCCAGATGTTGTCACATGTATTCTAAATGTTCAGGCACTTGATTGCTATGCTCTTATTGATCCGGGATCCTCCTTGTCCTATTTACCCCGTTTATTGCTTCAAGTTTTGGGATAAAACCCGAGCGGCTTCATGAGTCGTTCTTCGTATCAACTCCGGTTGGTGATTCTATCACAGCAACGCGAGTCTATAAGAATTGTGTTGTCACGGTATGTGGTCGCGTTACCACGGCCGATCTTATTGAGCTGGAGATGATAGATTTTGATATTATTATGGGAATGGAATGGCTTTATTCGTGTTTTGCCAAGCTCGACTGCCAAACGAGAGTCATGAGACTCGCGTTTCCTAATGAGCCGGTTATTGAGTGGAAATGGAATGGTGTGGTGCCGAAAGGTAGATTCATCTCCTGCCTTAAGGCCTCGAAGATGATTAAGAAAGGGTGTATCTATCATTTGGTCCGGGTCGCAGACACCGCTTCAGAAGTGTCGGCCCCCGAGTCCGTGCCAGTCGTGAATGAGTTTCTTGAAGTATTTCCGAACGAGCTTCCAGGGGTTCCACCAGATAGAAAGGTTGATTTCAGGATTGATGTACTTCCAGATACGCAGCCAATATCTATCCCACCATACAGAATGGCGCCAACAGAATTAAGAGAGTTAAAGGAACAGTTGAAGGATTTATTAGATAAGGGGTTCATTCGGCCGAGTGTGTCTCCGTGGGGTGCTCCGGTTCTTTTTGTTAGAAAGAAGGATGGGTCGCTCCGTATGTGTATCGATTATCGGCAGCTCAATAAGGTCACTATCAAAAACAAGTATCCATTGCCTTGAATAGATGATTTGCTTGATCAATTGCAAGGTGCGAGGTTCTTCTCAAAAATTGATTTACGGTCTGGGTATCATCAGTTGAAGATCAGGGAGCAGGATATTCCTAAGACCGCCTTCAGGACTCGTTATGGTCATTTTGAATTTTTGGTAATGTCCTTTGGGCTGACCAATGCTCCAACAACTTTTATGGATCTTATGAATCGGATTTTTAAATCGTTGCTATACTCCTTCGTGATTGTTTTTATTGATGACATCCTTGTCTACTCGCGGATTCGGGAAGATCATGCTAATCACCTTAGAGCAGTCCTGCAGACTCTTCGTCATCACCACCTGTATGCTAAATTTTCGAAATGTGAGTTTTGGCTGGAATCAGTCGCGTTCTTGGGTCATGTTGTTTCCAAAGAAGGGATTCAGGTTGATCCCCAGAAGATCGCAGCAGTGAAAGATTGGCCTAGACCCACGGCCCCGACGGAGGTTCGCAGTTTCTTAGGACTAGTTGGGTATTATCGGAGGTTTGTGGAGGGATTCTCCACCCTCGCCTCCCCATTGACTAAATTGACGCAGAAAGTAGTTAAGTTTCAGTGGTCCGATGCTTGTGAAAGTAGTTTTCAAGAATTGATGTCGAGATTGACTTTGGCACCGGTGTTAACATTGCCAGAAGGTTCTGAGGGATTTGTGGTCTATTGCGATACTTCAAGGGTTGGTTTGGGGTGTGTGTTGATGCAACGTGGGAAGGTCATAGCGTACGCTTCAAGGAAACTCAAGAATCACGAGGAGAATTATCCGATGAATGATTTGGAACTCGCAGCTGTGGTGTTTGCATTAAAAATTTGGCGGTATTATCTTTATGGAGTCCACGTGGATGTGTTCTCAGACCATAAGAGTCTTCAGTATTTGTTCAAGCAAAAGGAACTAAATCTGAGGCAGCGGAGGTGGTTAGAATTGCTTAAGGATTATGATATGAACATCTTGTACCATCCAGGAAAGGCGAATGTAGTGGCCGATGCTCTCAGTCGGAAATCCATGGGTAGTTTGGCTCATTTGGAAGCGAATCAGAGGCCTTTGGCTCGGGAGGTTTATCAATTGGCCAGTTTGGAGGTTTGTCTTTCGACCTCAGGCGAGGGGGAAGTTATGGTGCATAATGGGGCAGAATCGTCACTTGTAGCGGAAGTCAAGGAGAAGCAGTTTGATGATCCAGCATTGGCACAGTTGAAGGAGGCAGTTCTGAATGGAAAGATTTTGACGTTTTCGCTCGGCAGCAATGACGGAGTGTTGCGATGTCAGGGTAGGCTATGTGTTCCCGATGTAGATAATCTTTGGGGAAGGGTAATGGCGGAGGCTCATAGCTCCCGGTGTTCGTTGCACCCAGGTTCTACGAAAATGTATCATGATCTCCGAGAAGTTTATTAGTGGGGCCGTATGAAGGGGGACATGGCAAGCCATGTATCCAAATGTTCGATTTGTCAACAGGTGAAGGCCGAGCATCAGAGGCCCGGTGGGTTAACTCAACTTATGGAAATACCGACGTGGAAATGGGAAATGATCAACATGGATTTTGTGGTATGGTTACCTCGCACTCAGCGCAAGTTCGACTCGATTTGGGTAATAGTGGACCGACTCACGAAATCAGCTCACTTCTTGCCAGTCAAGTCCACTGATACTGCAAACAGTATGCTTAGTTGTATATCAAGGAAATAGTCAAGCTTCATGGCACTCCAGTTTCTATTATTTCGGATCGAGGGGCCCAGTTCAGAGCTAACTTTTGGAGGAAATTTCAGCAAGGTCTGGGTACTCAGGTAAATCTCAGCACAACTTTCCACCCACAGAAGGACGGGCAAGCGGAGCGCACTATTCAGACGCTTGAGGATATGTTGCGGTCTTGTGTTTTGGATTTCAAGGGTAGCTGGGATGATTACTTGCCGCTTATAGAGTTTGCTTACAATAACAGCTTTCATGCTAGTATTCAGATGGCCCCATTTGAGGCATTGTACGGGAGGAGATGTAGATCTCCGATCGGATGGTTTGAGGTTGGTGAGGCAGAATTGATAGGGCCAGATCTTGTGCACCAAGCTATGGAAAAAGTTAGAGTCATTCAGGAAAGGATGAAAACTACTCAGAGTCGTCATAAATCCTATGCGGATGTTCGCCGTAAAGACTTAGAGTTTCAGGTAGATGATTGGGTGTTCTTGAAGGTATCTCCTATGAAGGGAGTCATGCGGTTCGGAAAGAAGGGTAAATTAAGCCCAAGGTATGTCGGGTCGTATCGGGTCGCTCAACAGATAGGACAGGTCGCGTATAGGCTGGAATTGCCCCATGAAATGTCATTAGTGCACCCGGTATTCCACGTGTCTATGTTGAAGAAGGTAATTGGAGATCCTTCCGCCATCATGCTGGTTGAGACCATTGAGGTTAGTAAAGAATTGTCGTACGAAGAAGTTCCGGTTGCCATTCTCGATAGGCAGGTCCGTAGGTTTAGGAACAAAGAGACTGCTTCTGTTAAAGTGTTGTGGCGGAGTCGAGGAGGCCACGTGGGAAGCAGAGAAAGAAATGAAAGAAAAATACCCCCATTTGTTTGAGCAAGTGTAGTAGTGATCGTGCGAATCATGGTTCCAAGGCAATTTGATGTTGTATTCGGACTCGTGCCAAGGCACCCTGTTTTTCCTTCCTCTCCTAATTGCCTTATTGTTGTAATTTTCCAACGCGTGCTAAAACTGTACACGAAGTTGCTAACTAGGTGGTGTGCCACCTTTAGAGCAAATAAAAAGTTTGTGAAACAAATGTGCTAAGTAAGTAATTAATAGTAGTGTAGATTGGTAAATGGTAAGTAAGTAAAATTGTCTATGATCTATTGAGGTGATTGAATTGTATGGGGTACACTGAAGTGGCCCAAAACTATGTGCAAATTGTATGCCACTAATTGAGTCTTATGTTAAATGGTGAGCCGTATGCATTGGTCAAGGTAATTGAATATGTGCAAGTATTGAGGTGAGGAATGGTATACCTGTTGTAGGGATAACTAAATTTGTGTAATGATGCTTGGAAATGTGTTTCGGGGGCTCTCTGACAGGTAGATAGGCCTATATACAAGGGAACCTCTGGCTAAATTTTCTGAAAATATTGGAGCTAGTGTAAATTGGGAAGTTGCATAAAATGATTTTTCCAAAATCCTCATTCGAGGACGAATGATTTTTAAGGGGGGGAGAATGTAAAGACCCGTAAAATTTCTTGCTTAAAATAATGCCCGAATAACTCCCCGAGTGGTTAACTCTGTGGAAATTCTTAAAACGGACCTTAATTTTTGTAAAACTACCCTAGATTTGAAAGGACTTAATTTTTCCAAAAATTGGGGGTTATGCGACGCACTATGCGACCGCATAGTGGTCGCATACACGGGCAGATTGCTGCCCAATTGAAGGGGTGTTATGCGACGCATAATGCGGTCACATAACGTGTATGCGACGCATAATGCGATCGCATAACGTGTATGCGGACCGCATAGTGGTCGCATACCCGGGCAGAATGTTTTCAAAATTTGGCCCACCTGGGGGCCATTCTGCGGTCCAATATGCGGACCGCATGTCAGGAATGCGATCCCATTCCTGAGCTCATATTCGACACGGTCTTTTAATTTTCTAAATTTTTATACCCGACCCCAGTTTCATTTAACCCTTGCCCCTTTTCATTTTAACAAGTTTTCTGAACAAATAGAGAGAAGGAAAGGAGAGTTCTTGAGAAAGGAAGTGATCCTTCCACCAGAGTAAATTTCAAGGTCTCTCAGGCCTGGAAATTCGAGTAATCCCCTTCTTCCCCATTCTAGCAGGTAAGGGTTCCCAACCCCTTTTCTTTCTTTTCCTTTAATTTTCTGATTTTTTAAAAAAAATGGAGGGTTGGCCTGGATTGATTCTTAGAAATATTAGCTAAGACCTTGCATGCATGTTTAATAATGGTGCTAATCTAATTAGAGGGAGTGGGTTGGGGAAAACTTCACAAAGATAGGGTTGGTAATCTAATGGGTTCACATAGTGCTTGACAAAATGCTCGAGAGAGTCCGAATTGCATGCATGACTTCAAATTCTGAGTTGAATATGTCTAATTGTCAACTAGATTGACGTTACTAGTCGGTTCGGTGGTTGTGGGTTAAAGTTGAAAAGGGAAACTCGACTCCAGGTATGTATGGCTAACTTTAATCTTGTAAAATCACTTGTGGTGTTTGAGCATACGGTACATGTATTGTTATAATATGTGCAACTGGTTGTCCGAATTATGTGATGTGTGAAGTGTAATACTTGTCTGTCTTTAGTTGACCACCACACTACCACGTTATGAAAAACGGTGCTAACAGGATAATAAATCCAAGAGTATGAGTGTATATGCTAAAAGCTATGTAAAGAAGTTGTATTCTTATTGCTGAAATCTTCTATGATTGAACTATGAATTGTCATCGTTGGCATGAGATGTAATTGTCAGGTGGGATCAGGTTGCGCGCCGCAACAGGGGAGATAAGGGTGATATGTAAGAAGTGATAATGGTGTGATTGTAATTGTCAGGTGGGATCGGGTTTCTCGCCACAACAGGGGAGATAAGGGTGATATGTGAGAAGTGATAAGGGTGTGATTGTAACTGTCAGGTGGGATCGGGTTGTGCGCTGCAACAATTGTCAGGTAGGATCGGGTTGCACGCCGCAACAGGAGGAATAACGGTGAGATATGAGGAGGGAAAAGGGTGGAATTGAAATTGTGATTTTTGATAAAGTGAAAATGGTGGAACTTCCATTGTATATCTTTCTATGTCTTGTGCAGTAATTGTGTAACTCTTTGTCTGTCTCTTGCCTATGCATTATTGAGTTTACTAGAGTAAAGTTTGTTCATGCATACCAGTACAATTCAAATGTACTGACGTCCCTTTTGCCGGGGGCGCTATATTCTTGTGATGATTGTAGGTGGTTCTATAGCGGGTACTTCAGCACACCGACAGTAGTGCCTCCCCCTCGTCCTATCAGTGGTTTTGGTGAGCCCTTCTCCTCTCGGGGCCTAGTGTGGCTCATGCCATCTTTCCTCCCGGATTCTTACTTTGGTACTTGTGTAAGGTATAGCCGGAGCCTTTTTACCGACAAGTATTGTATAACTCCATTGTACTCTTAGAGGCTCAGTAGACGCAATGTGGGTAGTGTACATGTGTATTTTGGGTAAGTGATGGTACGGTTCGGAATCATAATTCCCGCTGGAAAATGTTGTATGTATTTTGTAAGTATTTAGTATCATATGTTGGTAATGATAAAAAGTAGAAATGAATCCAAGTTGTAAGTTTATGATTAAGTCTAAATGTCTATTTCACATGAGTAATGTATATTGAAAGCACGGGGTGACGCGTGGGATGGGAAAGGCAATTCCAGGTCCGCTCGACCGGGGTCCTCTGGTTGAGTGCCGGTCGTGTCCCTCGGTTTTGGGGCGTGACATAAGGAAAAGTTGAATTGCCAGTTTAAATGAAGAAGAATTGATGTGTGAAAAGTGAAATAAGTTTGATGTTTCTTATCTCTGATTATTATTTGATTTTATATGATACTCATGCTTAGAACCTCACTTGATTATATTTAATCGACTTATAGCAAGTGTCTAATTCGACCTCTCGTCACTACCTCTCTGAGGTTAGGCGGTATACTTACTGAGTACACATTGTTTTCGTACTCATGCTACACTTCTTGTGCATTTTGTTTCATAGATACCTATATAGCAGAGAGGCTAATTTGGAGACTTAGACGGGCTGCAACACTCGGAGACGACCCACAGTCGGCAGAGTCTCCCTCTATGTACTGTATTTTCATTTTATCCCTTGTCCAACTTGTATTTCAGACAAGCCTTGTAGAAATTGTATAAATCCTTAGAAATTGCTCATGTACTTGCGACACCTTGTTCTGGGATGTATTTGGGCTGTATTTTTATTAAATTGGAAAAACAAATGACTGTTTCTTCTACTTAAATGGATTTCTACCTAGATACTATGTATTAAAGTGAAAAGTAACGCTTTCAAAAATGTTAAAAACATGAATTATTTCAACAAATGAATGATTGGCTTGCCTGACAGTGGTGTCCAGCGCCATCAGGACCTTAATAGATTTCGGGTCATGACAACATGGTATCAGAGCGCTAGGTTCCTTTAGGTCTCACGAGTCATGAGCAAGTCTAGTAGAGACTTTTGTATCGGTACGGAGACGTCTGTACTTATCTTCGAGAGGCTATAGGGTTGTTAGGAGTATCTCCCTTCTTGATTCCTCATCGTGCAATTTGATTCCTTTAAGGCTTATGCCTATGTTTCTTCCCACTCAATCTTACGCGTCGCAAAGCGCTCGTTATGAATTGGGAATTTTAGGAATTGTAATGGTGCTACAAATATGGTGCGTGATGTTTTCCGTACATAGTCGTTTGGGCTGTTGTTGTCGCCCTACAGAAGAATATTATGTTGTTCCAGCTAAATAGTTGTGTTTCTGGGAGCCTTGACGCTATGCTCAGGTTATTGAGATGCTTACTATTGGTTATCGCGCGGCATTGTTATGATGGTAAAATGCTTGCCCACATATCGGGGTAATGGATGGTTTGAAGGGAGGTCTTCTCAGAGTGTGATTTCGAGATTTCAATATTTTAGTTCCAGCAGAGGAAAGGCATTTGAATTATGAATAGTCCGGTTTGGGTTGATAAAGTAGTCAGGCTTGATGTTTTCAAGTGAGGTGGAGTATTCACCTATGATATCGTCGCCTTTGATCAATGGGATGCATTGAGTTCGTCGGCGCTATGGTTTCTTCGGTTGCATTGGGTCAGAGTATTATGAAACAATATTGAAGAAGCGGCTGTCTGAGGTTGTGGTGTGCGGTGGTTCAAGTATTAAACGAGTATTTCTAATGAAGGCAGCTCGAGAAAGATGATCTTCGGGGAGTCGAAGTTATGGTGATCTGCGGGTTCAGGTGTCGCAAAGAAGGATATTGAATTGGGGCCACAATTGAGAAGCATGCAATGAAGGAAGACATGTGAGAAGTGTCAGGTGGCGGCTAAATCTCAAATATGCTAGGCATGAGAGACGGAAGTCGTGTAGTTTCTTAAAGGAATGAGTTTAACTAAAGTGGGAGAGTGGCATCGCAGTATATGAGTTCAGTGGTAAGACAGCTGCCTAACTTGAGGAAAAGTTTGGAGTGATTTGAGAGTCTTAGTGGACGGTGATTGGGTCCACGAACTTAAGTTGAAATGTGGGTCATTTCGCCGGAAGGTTGGATACAACCGAGATGAATTATTAGAATGAAGAAGGAGGCTATATGACGGTGAATTTGAAGATGTTGTAGCGCATTTAGTAGATGTCCATGAGGAGCGGACGGACGAGCAAAGTTTGTGAATGAGAACAGGCTTAGGGTGGGATAATTATGTTGTATAAGGTGTGCAGCGCAACGTTGTTGGAAGGTGTCAGTTGGTGATTTCCACAGGTGGGTTATCTCCTATGATTAGTTTAGCGGTTGTGTGGTTGGTAAGTTTCTGCGAGGAATCCTAGTGGCTATTTGGTAAGAGGCGGAATGTGTGAGTGGTGCTAGAGAAATTGAGTATTTGGGTTATGCTAACAAGAGAATTCAGAAGAATTGGACGGACTGGTTGAGCAAGATTATGTAACAAAGGAGAAAGGATCTCAGCAGGGCCTATAGTGGTGCAAGGAGTAGCTTCGGGCTAAATGGGGGAGTCCCACCACCTGCAGTTGGGTTGTAAGATTGTGTTCTCATGGGGTTGCAGATTATCGGCGTGTTGGAATGGTGTTACAGCTAAGGGAAAGGAGTAAAAGGGTGATTTTGCGTGGGATTTGATTAATGTGTGCAAAGGTTGTCCCTGTTGGACCAGGGTTAGGCTTTCGCCATTGTTGACGATCTTTCTAGGGTTACATGGGCTTGTCTCATGGGTTCCAAACGTAATTATTTTCCTTAAAGTTCAAGCTTATATTTCCATGATTTCAAACCAAAGTGCTTCCCCTTTTCAAAAGTCTTAAAGGGGTCGGATTGGATGGGTTACGTGGCCTTCTGCTCACTTGACTTCTAGGATTATTGACAACGTCATTGTCATGTGCGGGGAATTTCGCTACCCCTGAAATTCCACCTCCTTAGGGAGGGTAGGAGTTTTAACTGTATTTCTTCCCGGAGCTTTACGTCAACCATTGGAACCCTTCTAACCAATGCATGATTTTACCTCTATGGTAGGATTTCCTAGCTATGTGGTTTAACCCGTAAGGGGGTTGAGATTAGAAGCTTCAAGGTTTTTGTACATACCATAAGCTCATTGATTCGGAAGACACATTGCCATACCTCCTATTATCCTTTACAGGATCAGTTGTCGAGAGGGGTTAAATTGTTCGAATTATGATAATCTCATATGTGAATGACTTCTTTTCCATCCGCATGCGCTTATGGCATAGATTCCTTGTGTCGCTTATTGTTAAGAGTGAGATCAAATTTCATGTATTTCTTTTGTGGCCCGATCACACCCACGTTGCAACAGTCATACTATTTGAGCTAAACTACTTACCTTAGACTCAGGGAGACAACTGGTGTATCATACTTGACCACTTCTTTTAAATCTCAAGATCACGTACATGGTATCCACCTCATCCAGGAATACTAGTTACCACTATGCATCATTTATCTGATAATTGATGTCGTCACCAAGATTAAACCATGTCAGCATCGTTAGTATAAATCCTCGTGCCTCTTAGCATATAACCTCATGAAATACTCTGCTCAACACATTAATGGATCCCTAAATAATTCCAGCCCAATCTTGAACTCTGTTGTTCCTCATTGTATTAGATCTATTTGGTATTGAAGGTTCAAATGTGTCACAGAGGAAGCATATGTAACAACCCGACCGGTCGTTTTGCATATTCGGACCCCGTTCCCTTAAATAAGACTTTCTGTAGCGGCTTATCATGATTTGTGACTTGCTGGGACGGGTGGTTCGGGATTTGGAAGTGTTTGGAATAGTATAGGAACACTTGGTTCCTTAAGGTTGGCTTTTAAAGCCAAGTTTGACTTCGGTCAACATTTTGAGTAAACGACCTCGGAATTGAGTTTCGACGATTCCACTAGCTTCGTATGATGATTTCAGATTTGTACGTATGTTCGTAATGGGTTTTTGATGACCCGGGAGCATGTCGACGCCAGATAGCGAAATAGAGTTTCCTTAAGTTTGAAATTTGGGTTCGAATGTGATTTTATGTTATTGAGGTCTGAACGGAATTTCGAGACCAGGAATAGTTCCGTTATGTCATTCCTGACTTGCCTGCAAAATTTGGTGTCATTCCGATTAGTATAGGTCAGTTCGGCGCATTGGAACCGAATTCAAGAACTTAGAATTTCTTAACTTTGATCCTAGGGGTTTTGAGGGGTGATTTTTAGATTTAGCATTGTTTCGAGTGTTCTAAAGGCTCGAGCGAGTCCGTATTATTATTTAGGACTTGTTGGTATAATTGGACGGGGGCTCGGGTGGGCCCAAGTGCCTCCAGGACACCACACGAGGCCTAAAACCAGCTGAAATTGCAGCTGGTGCACCTAATCTGGTGTGATAGCAGGTGCGGTTGCCCAGCCTCGCAGGTGCGGGAATGCCACAGGTGCGGATTTAATTCCGCAGGAACGGAACCGCAGGTGCGGTCTCCAGCTCCGCAGGTGTGGCCCAACCTTTCCCGTCCAACTCCGCAGGTGCGAGCCGCATGTGCGGAACCCCTATAGGCCAGGCAGTGTATTTTCATTTAAACACGGGATTTCCTTCATTCCTTTCATTTTTCACCTCCATTGAATACTTGAGAGCTTTGGAAGAACTCTCCACCACCTAGCTACTAAGAGGTAAGTAAATTCTACTAAAATGTTAGATGATTACCCCAAAACATAGGTAGATTAACATCTAAATAGTGAAAATCATAGGGGTTAGAGTGAAAACCTAGGGTTGATGAACTTTAAGGAATTTCACCACTTTTTAACCATGAAATCATATAAAAATTATATATTAATGACCCTTAGGCTATGGGTGAGTGTTATATTTAAAAATTTCTGGAATCTGAGCATGTGGGCCTGGGGGTATATTTTGGGATTTCTTCAAGAATAGTGAATTTACTAAATAAGTAGGAGAATTTACATACCTTGAGCATGCATTCACATATTTATATATCATTTTACTAGTTTCGAGTCCTCGGGTGTAAGATTTGGAGTTTCGAGCGCAATCTTGACCGGGAAGTTGATTCTACGTGAGGTGAGTCTCCTTTCCAACCTTGTAAGAGGCAATTGACCCCATAGGTAAATGTAAACGATTGAGTTTTTCCTTATTTGTAGGGGCTACGTATGCGCAAAGTGATGAGAGTCCATGCGTAGCTACTACTCTGTTGTGTCGGGTAAAATTTAGGACTTCACAAGCATGCCTTTATGTGCCTTACATGTATCCTTACTTGTATTCCTTGTTGCTTATTACCCTTGAAATTAACATGAGAATTTCGGAAGCTATGAGTAAGTTTAAGTGTTTAAATCCCTAAATTTAAGAATAATCCATGATAAATTCCTGAATTTTCTGATAATTCTATGTATGTCTACGAGCACCCGTGTCGCATGTATAATTCGTGCGCGGGGTAGTCTTATATTTATGTCAACCGCGTCGCATGACCGATTCGCGAGTAGGGTAATAGATGCATCTATGGTTCGTGCTGCTCGACCCTCGGCAGTGCACATTTATATTTTCGCGTCGCTTCGGCCGTATGCCTCGGCATATTATATGCTATGTGCTTGATTGAGAGTCTTATAATTTTTCTTACCAATTAAATTATTCTGTGAGAAAGAAACTTGTGATTTTTGTTAAATATTGTTACTTGGCCCTTGCAGGGAGATCATTATCTTTATATACTGATGCTCCATGTCTACTTGCTTTCCATAAATGTTATTACTGTTTAGATTCATTAAATCATATTATTGATGACGACCCTAGTGAGTAACACGTCTACCTCTCGTCACTACTTCTTCGAGTTTAGACGGGATACTCACTAGGTACATATTTGTTTATATGTACTCATGCTACACTTCTGTACTTAATTGTACAGGTTCTGAGGTTGTTTCACCTGGTCACCGTTCGGGTGTTCGTCGCTGAGAGTACTACCGGGATTTGACTACACGGTGAGTTGCTCTTCCTGGCGTTATGTAGCGGCACTGTGGAGCTTCTATTATTTTTGGGATATTTCTTTCGACCCCCTTTCAGATAGTTGTACATTCATTTTGTCTATTTGTATATTCCACTAGTCGCCTGTGGGTATGCTGGGAAATGATTTTGGGTTATTTTAAATCAACTTGCTCAACTTCCTCACTTTTAGTAGAGGACTCCTTAAATTTAAAACTGGGTAAGTGTTTGAACATCTCATTTGTTTAAGTAATTTCGTTAGTAACTAGTGTTGGCTTGCCTGACTTCGGTGTTGGGCGCCATCACGACCTGATTAGGAATTTGGGTCGTGACAACATGGTATCAGAGCTCTAGGTTCACATAGGTCTCCCAAGTCACAGGCAAACCTAGTAGAGTCTTGCGGATCAATGCGGAGACGTCTATATTTATCTTCGGGAGGCTACAAAGTGTTAGGAAAATCTCTCTTTATTCTTATTCTATCATGCAGTCGATTGTCTTACTAAATCTCATTCTTGTACTCTCTCACAGATGGTGAGGACCCGTGCAGCCGATATTCCAGGCCTAAGAGATGTCGCTACCCCCGTAGTCTGAGGCCGTGGCAGAGGCCGGGGGAAGGCACCGGCCCGAGGCGCCCTAGAGTTACTCCATTAGAACCCCCAGAGGATCCTATCCCTGAGGAGCAGGGTGAGGTGCCCCTAGGAGATCCAGCTCCGATGGATTTTATGACTGCACCAGGCTTCCAGGAGGTCCTGGGCCGCATGATGCGGTTCATGGATACTATGACTCAGGCTGGTTTATTTCCAGCGGATCCTGCTACATCTCAGGCGGGAGGGGGAGATCATACCTCTACCACCCAGGCTGCAGGTCATGCAGCGGCAGTATATCAGACTCCGGGTACTCTGCACACGAGTGGAGCACAACCAGCAGTAGCATCTGAGCTTAGGCCAGCCGCGGACAGCGATCCGCATAAGTTACTTGATAGATGGACCCTGTTGAACCCTCATGTCTTCGGGGGTGAGAGGGGCGAGGATGCCCACGATTTTATTGATATGTGCAGGGACAAGCTGCACAACATGAGGATCTTGGAGTCACATGGAGTAGATGGTGGCAGTCATTCATCATGGGTAGGCCAGCAGGTTCCCTTCCTCTCACATGGGAGCAGTTCACTCAGCTATTCCTGGACAGGTATATTCCACCCTCCGATAGGGAAGAGCTGCGGTATCAGTTCGAGCAGTTGGAGCAGGGGCAGATGACAGTGACAGATTACGAGGCCAAGTTTTCAGAGTTGTCCCGTCATGCCCTCATGATTCTACCTACAGAGGCTGAGAGAGTGCGGATATTTGTAGCTAGGTTGCACTCAGGTATTAGGGCCAACTTGGACCGAGAGGTGGAGATGGGTACTCCTTATCAGCTTGTGGTCGAGATAGCTCGCTGGATTGAGGGTTACCGATCAAGGGGCAAAGAGCAGGGTCAGCCGGATAAAAGAGTTAGATTTTCTGGGGATTTCCGAGGCGCCCCAAGAAAGGACAAGGGTTAGTTTAGTAGAGGCCAGCCTAGCAGGCCTCCATATTCATCTCCTCCACCACCTCCCCGTGGTGCTCTAGTGATGCCTTATTTCAGTGCCATGTTAGAGAGTTCTTATCTCCCACCAGCCATCCAGGGTTCCTCCGGTGGGTATTCAGGTCATCAGGGTTATCCCAGTCCCTACTTCAATGCTATGCTAGAGGTTTCTCACCGTCCCTCAGCTATTCAGGGTTCTTCTTCTTCAGGGCAGCAGGACATGCCTCCAGTGAGATGCTATGAGTGTGGGGATTCAGGCCATATGAGGAGGACTTGTCCCAGACTTCGGGGCAAGGCTATTCAGCAGAGTTACAAGCCTACATACTCAGCACCGGCGCTCCGTCCACCCAGAGGTGGAGGACAGGCTGGTAGAGGTCGTCCCAGAGGTGGAGGCCAGCCAGGGGGAGCTCAGTAAGCTCCTATTCAGTTCAGCGGAGGTCAGTTTTCAGGTACTCCAGCCAGATTCTATGCTATTCCGGCCCGAGCAGATGCACTGGCCTGAGACGCCGTGATCACAGGTACTATTTCAGTATGTGGTAGGGAGGCATCAGTGCTATTTGATCCGGGATCTACTTATTCATATGTGTCAGCCTTATTTTCTTGTTTTCTGGATGTTCCTTGCGAGTCCTTGGATTCTCCTATATATGTGTCCACTCCTGTGGGCAATTCTGTGGTGGTAGACCGGGTCTATCGGTCTTGTGTGGTCACCTTTTGTGGGTTCGAGACTAGAGCGGACCTTCTATTGCTCGACATGGTTGATTTTGAGATCATCCTGGGCATGGATTCGCTATCTCCTCATCATGCCATCTTGGATTGCCATGCCTAGACAGTTACTTTGGCCACGCCCGAGTTGCCTAGGTTGGAATGGAGAGGTTCCTCAGTTAGTGCAGCCAATAGAGTTATTTCCTTCCTGAAGGCTCGACATATGGTCGAGAAGGGTTGTTTGGCGTATCTTGCTTATGTGCGGGACACCACCGCCGAGTTTCCAACGATTGATTCAGTGCCAGTTGTTCGAGAGTTTGCGGATGTCTTTCTTTCAGACCTTTCGGGCATGCCTCCGTATCGAGATATTGATTTTTGTATTGATGTAGCTTCAGGCACTCAACCTATTTCTATTCCCCCCGTACCGTATGGCTCCAAAAGAGTTGAAGGAGTTGAAGTAGCAGCTTGAGGAGTTGTTGTCTAAAGGGTTTATCAGGACGAGTGTATCGTCAAGGGGTGCTCCAGTTCTATTTGTAAAGAAGAAAGATGGGTTTATGCGGATGTGCATTGATTACCGCCAGTTGAACAAGGTAACTATTAAGAAAAAGTATCCATTGCCGCGCATCGATGATTTGTTTGACCAGTTACATGGTGCCAGGGTATTTTCTAAAATTAACTTGAGATCGGGGTGTCATCAGCTGAAGATTCGGGCTTCGGATGTTTCGAAGACGGCTTTTCGTACGAGATATGGCCATTATGAGTTCTTGGTGATGTCCTTTGGCTTGACTAATGCCCCGACAGCATTTATGGATTTGATGAACAGGGTCTTCAGGCCGTATATTGATTCCTTTGTCATCATCTTCATTGATGACATTTTGATTTACTCACGTAACCTGGAAGAGCACGAGCAACATTTGATAGTTGTGCTCCAGACCTTGCGAGGACATAAGCTATATTCTAAGTTCTCAAAGTGTGAGTTTTTGTTAGATTCCGTGGCATTCTTGGGACATGTGGTACCTTGAGAGGGTATCGAGGTCGATCCTCAGAAGATTGAGGCAGTTCAGAGTTGGCCACGTCCTACTTCAACGACAGAGATCAGAAGTTTCTTGGGTCTAGCAGGATACTACCGACGATTTGTGGAGGGCTTTTCATCCATTGCAACCCCATTGACTAGATTGACTCAGAAAAATGCTCCATTTCGGTGGTCCGATGAGTGTGAGGCGAGCTTTCAGAAGCTTAAGACTGCATTGACTTCGGCACTAGTTCTAGTATTGCCTTCCGGTTCGGGGATGTATACGGTGTATTGCGACGCTTCACGCGTTGGCTTGGGGTGTGTGTTAATGCAGGAAAGGAGAGTTATTGCTTATGCTTCGCTCCAGCTGAAGGTTCATGAGAAGAATTACCTTGTGCACGATTTGGAGTTGGCGGCGATTATTCATGATCTTAAGATTTGGAGGCATTACTTATATGGGGTATCTTGTGAGGTGTATACGGACCACCGCAGCTTGCAGCACTTGTTCAAACAAAGGGATCTTAATTTGAGGCAGCGCAGGTGGCTTGAGTTACGAAAGGATTACGACATCACCATTCTCTATCATTCGGGCAAGGCGAATGTAGTAGCAGATGCTTTGAGTAGGAAGGCGGAGAGTATGGGTATCTTGGCATATATTGAAGCAGGGGAGAGACATCTAGCCTTGGACATTCATTCCTTGGCCAATCTCTTGGTGAGATTAGATCTTTCAGAGCCTCGTCGAGTTTTAGCTCATGTGGTTGCTCAGTCTTCATTATTGGAGGAGATCAAGGCTCGACAGTACGATGATTCATGTTTGGAAGAACTATGGGAGACAGTGGTTCAGGGTGGTGCCAAGGAGGTTACTATGGGCGATGATGATGTTCTGAGATTCAGGGTCGATTGTGTGTTCCTAATGTTGATGGCTTCAGGCAGAGGATTCTAGAGGAGGCACACAGTTCTCGGTATTCTGTTAATCCTGGTGCTACGAAGATGTATCGTGATCTGAAGCAGCATTTCTGGTAGAGACGGATGAAGAGGGACATTGTTGAGTATGTGGCTAGGTGTCTTAATTTCCAACAGGTTAAATATGAGCACCTGAGGCCAGGGGGCCTATTTCAGCAGATGCCCATTCCTGAGTGGAAGTGGGAGCGCATCACTATGGACTTCGTGGTTGGGTTGCCACGGATGTTGCGAAAGGTTGAAGCGGTTTGGGTTATTGTGGATAGGTTGACCAAATCGGCGCATTTCATTTCTGTGGCCACTAATTATACTTCTGAGAGGCTAGCCCAGATCTACATTCGAGAGATTATCCGGTTGCACGGTGTACCGGTGTCCATTATATCTGATCGAGGTCGTTAAATCACCTCGCACTTATGGAGAGCATTGCACAGAGAGATGGGTACTCAGGTTGATCTCAGCATAGCATTTCATCCACAGGCTGATGGTCAGTCAGAGCGTACCATTCAGATATTGGAGGACATGCTCATAGCATGTGTGCTTGACTTTGGAGGCAAGTGGGACCAGTTCTTGCCCTTGGCCGAGTTTGCTTACAATAATAGTTAACAGTCCAGCATCGAGATGGCTCCATTTGAGGCCTTATATGGTCGGCGATGTCGTTCTCCTATCGGGTGGTTTGAGCCTGGTGAGGCTAAGTTATATGGTGTAGACCCGGTGAGAGATGATTTAGAGAAGGTGAAGTTAATTCAGGAGAGGCTCCGCACAGCACAGTCCAGACAGAAGAGTTACGCGGATCAGAGGGCACGTGATGTGTCATTTATGGAGGGAGATAAGGTTCTGCTGAAGGTTTCGCCGATAAAGGGTATTATGAGATTCGGGAAGAAGGGCAAGCTGAGCCTGAGGTTCATAGGTCATTTCGAGGTATTGAGGCGAGTTGGTAAGGTTGCTTATGAGCTTGCCTTACCTCCCAGCTTATTGGGAGTCCATCCGGTATTCCACGTATCCATGTTCCGGAGATACCACGCCGATTTCTCTCACCTTGTCGATTTCAGTACTATTCTGTTGGATGAGAGGTTGGGCTACGAGGAGGAGCCAGTTGCTATTGTTGATAGATAGGACCGCCATTTGAGATCCAAGAAAATTTTTGCTGTAAGGGTCCAGTGACGGGGCCAACCGGTTGAGGAGGCGACTTGGGAGTCTGAGGAGGACATGCAGAGCAGATACCCACACTTATTCAGCACTGCAGGTATGATTCTAGACCCGTTCGAGGATGAACGTTTGTTTAAGAGATAGAGAATGTAACGACCCGACCGTTCATTTTGCGTATTCAAACCCCGTTCCATTAAATAGACTTTCTGTAGCGGCTTATCATGATTTGTGATTTGCGGGGACGGGTGGTTCGGAATTTGGAAGTGTTTGGAATAGTATAGGAACACTTGGTTCCTTAAGGTTGGCTTTTAAAGCCAAGTTTGACTTCGATCAACATTTTGAGTAAACAACCTCGGAATTGAGTTTCGATGATTCCAGTAGCTTCGTATGATGATTTCCGACTTGTATGTATGTTCAGAATGGGTTTTTGATGACCCGGGAGAGTGTCGACGCCAGATAGCGAAATAGAGTTTCTTTAAGTTTGAAATTTGGTTTGGAACGTGATTTTATGTTATCGAGGTCCGAACGGAATTCTGAAACCGGAAATAGTTCTGTTATGTCATTCATGACTTTCCTGCAAAATTTGGTGTCATTCCGAGTAGTATAGGTCGGTTCGGCGCATTGGAACCGAATTCAAGAACTTAGAAGTTCTTAAGTTTGATCCTAGGGGTTTTAAGGGGTGATTTTGAGATTTAGCCTTGTTTCGGGTGTTCTGAAGGCTTGAGCGAGTCCTTATTATGATTTAGGACTTGTTGGTATAATTGGACGAGGGCTCGGGTGGGCCCAGGTGCCTCCTGGACACCAGACGAGGCCCAAAACCAGCTGAAATTGCAGTTGGTGCACCTGATCTGGTGTGACCGCAGGTGCGGTTGCCCACTCGTAGGTGCGGGATCGCTCCTGCGGTCCCAGCCTCGCAGGTGCGGGAATGCCGCAGGTGTGGTCTCCAGCTCCGCAGGTGCGGGCCCAGCCTTTCCTTTCCAACTCCGCAGGTGCGAGCCCCAGCTCAAAGGCGCGAGACCGCAGGTGCGGTCCTCGAGCCGCAGGTGCGGAACCCCTGTAGGCCAGGCAGTGTATCTTCATTTAAACACGGGATTTCCTTCATTCCTTTCATTTTTAACCTCCATTGAAGACTTGAGAGCTTGGGAAGAACTCTCCACCACCTAGCTACTAAGAGGTAAGCAAAATTTACTAAAATTTTAGATTATTACACAAAAATTTAGGACTTGTTGGTATAATTGGACGAGGGCTCGGGTGGGCCCAGGTGCCTCCTGGACACCAGACGAGGCCCAAAACCAGCTGAAATTGCAGTTGGTGCACCTGATCTGGTGTGACTGCAGGTGCGGTTGCCCACTCGTAGGTGCGGGATCGCTCCTGCGGTCCCAGCCTCGTAGGTGCGGGAATGCCGCAGGTGTGGTCTCCAGCTCCGCAGGTGCGGGCCCAGCCTTTCCTTTCCAACTCCGCAGGTGCGAGCCCCAGCTCGAAGGCGCGAGACCGCAGGTGCGGTCCTCGAGCCGCAGGTGCGGAACCCCTGTAGGCCAGGCAGTGTATCTTCATTTAAACACGAGATTTCCTTCATTCCTTTCATTTTTCACCTCCATTGAAAACCTGAGAGCTTGGGAAGAACTCTCCACCACCTCGCTACTAAGAGGTAAGCAAAATTTACTAAAATGTTAGATTATTACACCAAAACTTAGGTAGATTAACATCTAAATAGTGGAAATCATAGGGGTTAGAGTGAAACCCTAGGGTTGATGAACTTTAGGGAATTTTACCACTTTTCTACCATGAAATCATATAAAAGTTATATATTAATGACCCTTAGCTATGGGTGAGTGTTATCTTCGAAAAACTTCCGGAATCCAAGCATGTGGGCCCGGGGGTGTATTTTGGTATTTCTTCAAGAATAGTGAATTTACTAAATAAGTAGGAGAATTTCCATACCTTGAGCATGCATTGACATATTTATATATCATTTGACTAGTTTCAAGTCCTCAGGTGTAAGATTTGGAGTTTCGAGCGCGTTCTTGACCAGGAAATTGATTCTACGCAAGGTGAGTCACCTTTCCAACCTTGTAAGAGGGAATTGTCCCCATAGGTAAATGTAAGTGATTGAGTTTGTCCTTATTTGCGGGGGCTTCATACGCGCAAAGTGACGAGAGTCCGTGCGTAGCTACTACTCTGTTGTGTCGGGTAGAATTTAGGACTTCACAAGCATGCCTCTATGTGCCTTACATGTATCCTTACTTGTATTCCTTGTTGCTTATTACCCTTGAAATTAACATGAGAATTTCGGAAGCTATGTGTAAGTTTAAGTGTTTAAATCCCTAAATTTAAGAATAATCCATGATAAATTCCTGAATTTCCTGATAATTCAATGTATGTCTACGAGCACCCGTGTCGCATGTATAATTCGTGAGCTGGGTAGCCTTATATTTATGTAAATTGCATCGCATGACATATTCGCGAGCGGGGTAATAGATGCATCTATTGTTTATGCCGCTCGACCCTCGGCAGTGCACATTTAAATTTCTGCGTTGCTTTGGCCGTATGCCTCGGCATATTATATTATATGTGCTTGATTGAGAGTCTTATTATTATTCTTACCAATTAAATTGTTCTGTGAGAAAGAAACTTGTGATTTTTGTTAAATATTGTTACTTGGCCCTTGCAGGGAAATCGTTAAATCATATCATTGATGACGACCCTAGTGAGTAACACGTCTACCTCTCGTCACTACTTCTTCGAGTTTAGACGGGATACTCACTAGGTACATATATGTTTAAATGTACTCATGCTACACTTCAGTACTTAATTGTACAGGTTCTGAGGTTGTTGCACCTGGTCACTATTCGGGTGTTCGTCACTGAGAGTACTACCGGGATTTGACTACACGGTGAGCTGCTCTTCCCGGCGTTATGCAGCGGCACTGTGGAGCTTCTATTTCTTTTGGGATATTTCTGTCTACCCTCTTTCAGACAGTTGTACATTCATTTTGTCTATTTGTATATTCCACTAGTCTCCTGTGGGCTTGTGACACTAGGTCTTGGCACCCGTAGTTGATTCGCTAGTATTTTGCTAATTCCGTTTATGCTTGGAAATGATTTTGGGTTATTTTAAATCAACTTGCTCAACTTCCTCACTTTTAGTAGAGGACTCCGTAAATTTAAAACTGGGCAAGTGTTTGAACATCTCATTTGTTTAAGTAATTTCGTTAGTAACTAGTGTTGGCTTGCCTGACTTCGGTGTTGGGCGCCATCACGACATGAGTAGGAATTTGGGTCGTGACAGCATCACCCTGTGATCACATATATTCGATAGGTAATTTTTATGGTCAATTTACTGTAAAGACCCGTAAATTTTCTTGTTTAATATAATGCCCGAATAAGTCCCCGAGTGGTTATAACTGTAGAAATTCTTAAAAACGGACCTTATTTGCGTAAAAGTACCCCCGGAATTTGAAAGAATAAATTTTCCAGAAGTTGTGCGTTATGCGACGCACTATGCGATCGCATAACGGGTATGCGGACTGCCTAATGGTCGCATATCTGGGCAGGCCACTGCCCAACTTGAGGACAACTATGCGGTCAGTTATACGATCGCATTTTGGTTCTGCTGACCGCATAGTTGTCGCATTATTTCCCATTGATTTTGTGAGGAATGTTATGCGACGTACTATGCGATCGCATAACGTGTATGCGGACCGCATAGTGGTCGCATACCTGCACAATGTATTGTTAAGGTTGGCCCATCTGGAGGGCCATTCTGCGGTCGTCTTTGGGGATCGCATGTCAGGAATGCGATCGCATTCCTCACCGCATACCTGTGTCGGGATCCTAATTTTTAAACTTTTAAAACCTGACCCCCAGTTTATTAAAACACCCCACCCCTTCATTTTAACCAGTCTTCTGAACAAAATAGAGAGAAGGAAAGGAGAGTTCTTGAGAGAGAAAGTGGTTCTTTGTCCATAGTGATTTTCAAAGTCCCTCAAGCCTGATATTTCGAGTAATCTCCTTCTTCCTCATTCTAGCAGGTAAGGGTTCCCAACCTTTTTTCCATTAATTTTCTGATTTTAAACCAAGGGAGGATTGGCATGGATTGATTCTTGAAAATATTAACTAAGACCTTACATACATGTTTAGTAATGGTGTTAATCTAGTAAGAGGGAGTGGTTTGGGGTAAATTTCACAAAGGCGGGGTTGGTAATCTAATGGGGTCACATAGTGTTTTGCAAAATGCCTAAGAGAGTCTGAATTGCATGCATGACTTCCAGTTCTTAGTTGAATATGTTTAATTGTGAACTAGATTGACGGTACTAGTCGGTTCGGTGATTTGTGAGTAAAAGCTAAAGAGGGATTTCGACTCCAGGTATGTATGGCTAACTTTACCCTTGTATAATCCCTCTTGTTGTGGTAAGCACACGGTATATGTACTTATATGAAAATATATGAATTGACTATCTAGTTGATTGCTACCCCACTGTGTTAGACAAGATTTTGAATTGTGACTTGGCGTGCCTACTTTATTATGTGCAAAGATGGTAGGCTGTTTAAAGTTATTGATATGAAGCATTGTATAAGTTGAATGGGTTATGGCAACACCTTGTGCATAAATTGATGCTTGATGAAAGTTTGGGTGCCTTGAGCCCAAGTAAACGAATTGCTAAATGTGAATTTGTGATCCTTGAAAGGAAGGCCCATGTGATGAAATTATTTGGTGTTGTTGTTGAATTTGGAATCCTTGAAAGGAGAGTTCTTATAATGCAATTGTTTGTTGTTGTTGCTGTTGTGATGAAATTATTGGTGGTGTTGTTTTTGAAATATAAATTGTCAGGCAGGGTCGGGTTGCGCGCCGCAACACAAAGTAATAAGGTATGGGTTGTGGTGATAAGGGTGCAAATTGTCAGGCGGGGTCAGGTTGCGCGCCGCAACACGAAGTAATAAGGTATGGGTTGTGGTGATAAGGGTGGACTAGGTAATAAGGGTGGTCGAGGTAATAAGGGTGGAAAAGTGATCTTTATCACTATTGATATGAATTTGATGAAACTCGTGAATATGGTGGTGTTGGAAAGGGAAAAATGAGAGATTGTAAAATTGTTGACTTTGATTGTTTCTTTCCGTGTGTTTTGATTGTTGGTCCTATTGATGCCCTTTTTCTTATCTGTATATTGGTTGATTGTACTTGGGATAAAGTCCGTTCATACATACTAGTACTATTCCACATTACTAACGTCCCTTTTTCCGGGGGCGCTACATCTTTTATATGGATGTAGGTGGTTCTATAGTAGGTAGCTCAGCCCGCCGTTAGTGGTACCTCCTCTTCATCTCTGCAGCAGTTGTGGTGAGCCCCTCTTCTCCTCGGGGCCATGTGTGGATGATACCACTCTCTTTTGTATATGTTGTAAAGGTATAGTCGGGGCCTTGTTACCGGCAAGTTATGTAAAATCCCTAGTATTCGTAAAGGCTTCGTAGACATGATGTAGGTGTATATATGTATTTTTGGGTAGTAACAGTACGTACTCAGAACCGTGGATCATGTTGGAAAGTTATGTATATATTATGT
The DNA here is from genome assembly GCA_005239495.1 of Nicotiana undulata. Classification (NCBI taxonomy): domain Eukaryota; kingdom Viridiplantae; phylum Streptophyta; class Magnoliopsida; order Solanales; family Solanaceae; genus Nicotiana; species Nicotiana undulata. The sequence goes on from ML297359.1 coordinate 112,478, forward strand.
ATTTTTGAATATCAATCGTTGAAATGTTAAAAGAGGAAACAATGGAGATATGTTGTAAAATATGCTTTGAAACTAAAATCGGCTAACTCACATGAAATAATGTATGTTATGAACGCGGGGTAATATGTTGGGCAGGGAAGGCAATCCAGGTCCGCTTGACTGGGTTCACCCAGTTAAGCGCCGGTCTCGTCCCTCGATTTTGGGGCGTGACAAACTTGGTATCAGAGCCTAAGGTTTTTAAAAGAGTCCTAGTCGTGTCTAGTAGAGCCCTTATTATTGGTGTGTTGTCGACCACATATATAATTAGGGGGCTACATGGACATTTAGGAAATTACCCTTTCATTGTTATTCTATATCGTGCGGTGAACCGGAAAGGGAAAATATCCTTGCCTAATTCGTGCTTTGTTCCGAAATATTCAGTAATGGCACCAAAGAAGAGAGCTCGACTCGGCCTTGAGGCCAATGCCACCCCGGGGGTGACTGTGAATTCTGTACCAGATAGTGCAGGTGAGAGTGACTCCCCGACCTTGAATTTACCTGACCCTTCTATTCCGGATAAAAGCATTCATGTTCCTACGGCGGCGGAGGGTGCTGCAATCCCTCCCACTGATATTCCTAATCCCTCTACAGTTCCAGCTTCCAGTCCCGGTACGTCCGATGGGGACCTCAGATGAGCTATTCTCATTTTGACTCAGCTGGTGGCCGCTCAGGCCCAAAGATCTCATGCTACCCCTGTGTCCTCCAGCGGACAGGGAGATTCCGCCGGCTCCAGAGTCAACCAGTTTCTGCGGTTGGCCCCTCCAGAGTTCTCAGGTACATATCCAGAGGCCGATCCACAGGATTTTCTTGATGAGATGTACAAGACCCTTCGGGTGATGAAGGCTACAGAGACAGAGGGGGTTGAGTTAGCTTCATACAGGCTGAGGGGAGCAGCATATTCCTGGTTCGAGAGATGGGAGGGTTCCCATAGGGAGGGAAGTCCTTTGGCTAGATGGGACGAGTTTGTGGATGCTTTCATGGGTAACTTCTTTCCCATCGCGACTGTGGCAGCCCATGCTACAGAGTTTGAGGTCCTCAAGTAGGGTAATATGAGTGTGTGGGAGTACCACATGGAGTTCGTGCGGTTGTCTAACTATGCTCCTCACTTGGTGTCGACTATGGATGCCAGGGTTCGATGTTTCGTTCAGGTCCTTAGTCCCTTGGTTGTGAATGAAGTTGCTACAGCTGCCTTGCACTCAGACATGAATTATGGGATTCCCCCAGGCTACAAAGGCTAGGAAATTGAAGATCAGGTCAAAGAGAGAGAGAGAGAGTACCAGCAGAGCCCGGTCAGCGGGCCACTCGGGGAGTTCACTTAGAGGAGGGAGAAAAGTTCATGGGAAAGGGTCATCAGGGCCATCCCAGTCTTATGCACAGTCCTCAGCCAGTGCACCGCCATCAGTGCACCGTTTCCAGCAGAGCAGTCGCTGGGGACCAGGATCAGACAGCAGGAGACCCCATCAGTCAGGTCGCCCAGGAGGGAGGTTCCAGCAGCAGTGGAGGGCTCCGTGCCCTAAGTGTGGGAGGTTCCATATCGAGTCTTGTTATCTGGATCTCCCGGTGTGCTACGGGTGTTGAGTGAGAGGTCATGTTCAGCAGGATTGTCGTGCGCCCAGTCAAGGCAAGGGTAGGGGTTTTGCCCAGTTATCCGGTTCATCAGTCGCCACATCTTAAGGGCGTCCTCCAACTCCATCGGGGCATGGAGAAGTTAGGGGTGGAGCTCGAGGTAGAGGTGGACCCAGTCGGTTCTATGCTTTAAGTGGTCGCCAGAACGTGGAGGCTTCTCCAGATGTTGTTATAGGTATTCTGACTGTTCAAGCACTTGATTGTTACGATCTTATTGATCCAGGGTCCTCCTTGTCTTATGTTACCTCGTTTATTGCTTCAAGTTTTGGGATAGAACCCGAACAGCTTCATGAGTCGTTCTCTGTATCGACTCCGGTTGGTGATTCTATTACAGTCGCGCGAGTCTATAAGAATTGTGTTGTTACGGTATGTGGTCGCGTTACCACGGCCGATCTTATTGAGCTTGGGATGGTAGATTTTGATATTATTATGGGAATGGACTGGCTTTATTCGTGCTTCGCTAAGCTCGACTACCGAACCAGAATCATGAGGCTAGAGTTCCCTAATGAGCCGGTCATTGAGTGGAAGGGAAATGGTGTGGTGCCGAAGGGTAGGTTTATTTCCTGCCTTAAGGCCTCGGAGATGATTAAAAAAGGGTGTGTCTATCATTTGGTCCGGGTTGCGGACGCCACCTCAGAGGTGCCTGCTTCCGAGTCTGTGCCTGTTGTGAATGAGTTTCTTGAAGTATTTCCAGACGAGCTTCCAGGGATTCCGCCAGATAGAGAGATCGATTTCGGGATTGATGTACTACCAAATACGCAGTCAATATCTATTCCACCATACAAAATGGAGCCAGCAGAGTTGAGGGAGTTAAAGGATCAGTTGAAGGATTTATTATAAAAGGAGTTCATTCAGCCGAGTGTGTCATCATGGGGCACTCCGGTTCTTTTCGTCAGAACGAAGGATGGGTCGCTTCGGATGTGTATTGATTATCGGCAACTCAACAAAGTCACTATTAAAATCAAGTATCCGTTGCCTCGAATAGATGATTTGTTCGATCAATTGCAAGGTGTGAGGTTCTTCTCCAAAATTGATTTACGGTCTGGGTATCATAAGTTGAAGATCAGAGAGCAGGATATTCCTAAGACCGCCTTCAGGACTCGTTATGGTCATTTTGAATTTTTGGTAATGTCCTTTGGGCTGACCAATGCTCCAACAGATTTCATGGATCTTATGAATCGGGTTTTCAAGCCATTTCTAGACTCATTCGTGATTGTTTTTATTAATTACATCCTTGTCTACTCGCGGAGTCGGGAAGATCATGTTAATCACCTCAGGGCAGTTTTGCAAACTCTTCATTATCACCAGTTGTATGCTAAATTTTCGAAATGTGAGTTTTGGCTAGAATCAGTTACCTTTTTGGGTCATGTTGTATCCAGAGAAGGGATTCAAGTTGATCCCCAGAAGATCGCGGCAGTGAAAGATTTGACTAGACCAACGACCCCGACAGAGAATCGCAGTTTCTTGGCTCTAGCTGGGTATTATCGAAAGTTTGTGGAGGGATTCTCTACCCTCGCCTCCCCATTGACTAAATTGACGCAGAAAGCAGTGAAGTTCTAGTGGTTCGACGCTTGTGAGAAGAGTTTTCAGGCATTGAAGTCGATATTGACTTCGGCACAGGTATTGACCTTGCCAGAAGGTATCGAGGGATTTGTGGTTTATTGCGATGCTTCAAGGGTTGGTTTGGGGTGTGTGTTGATGCAACATGGGAAGGTTATAGCGTATGCTTCAAGGAAACTCAAGAATCACGAGAAGAATTATCCGACGCATGATTTGGAGCTCGCGGCAGTGGTTGTTTGCATTAAGAATTTGGCGGCATTATCTTTATGGGGTCCACGTGGACGTGTTCTCAGACCACAATAGTCTTCAGTATTTATTCAAGCAGAAGGAGCTGAATCTAAGGCAGCGGAGGTGGTTAGAATTGCTCAAAGATTATGATATGAACATTTTGTACCATCAAGGGAAGGCGAATGTGGTGGCCGACGCTATCAGTCGAAAGTCTATGGGTAGTTTGGCTCATTTGGAAGCGGATAAGATGCCCTTGGCTTGGGAGGTTTATCAATTGGCCAGTTTGGGGGTTTCTCTTTCGACCTCACACGAAGGGGAGGTTATGGTGCATAATGGAGCAGAATCGTCACTTGTAGCAGAAGTCAAAGAAAAGCAATTTATTGATCCAGCTTGGCACAGTTGAAGGAGGCAGTTCTGAATAATAAGATGTCGGCATTTTCACTCGGCACCGATGATGGGGTATTGCAATGTCAAGGTAGGCTATGTGTTCCGGATGTAGATAATCTTCGGGAGAGGATAATGGTTGAGGCTCATAGCTCCAGGTATTCTGTGCATCCAAGTTCTACGAAAATGTATCATGATCTCCGGGAAATTTATTGGTGGAGCGGTATGAAGAGGGGTGTGGCGGACTTCGTGTCTAGATGTCCGAATTGTCAGCAGGTGAAGGCCGAGCATCAGCGACCCGGTGGATTAACTCAGCTTATGGAAATACCGACGTGAAAATGGGAAATGATTAATATGGATTTCGTGGTAGGGTTACCTCGCACTCGGCGCAAGTTCGACTCTATTTGGGTGATAGTGGAACAACGCACCAAATCAGCTCACTTTTTTCCAGTCAAGTCCACCGATACTGCAGAACGGTATGCTCAGTTGTATATCAAGGAAATAGTCAGACTTTATGGCACTCCAGTTTCTATTATCTCAGATCGAGGAGCCCAGTTCACAGCTAATTTTTGGAGGAAAGTTCAGCAAGGTTTGGGTACTCAGGTGAATCTCAGCACGACTTTCCATCCAGAGACTGATGGTCAAGCAGAGCGGACTATTCAGACACTTGAAGATATGTTACGGTCTTGTGTTTTAGATTTCAAAGGTAGTTGGGATGACCATTTTCCACTTATCGAATTTTCTTACAATAACAGCTTTCATGCTAGTATTCAGATGGCCCCATTTGAGGCATTGTATGGAAGAAGGTGTAGATCTCCGATTGGATGGTTCAAAGCTGGTGAGGCAGAATTGTTAGGGCCAAATCTTGTGCACCAAGCTATGGAAAAAGTTAGAGTCATTAAGGATAGGCTGAAAACTTCTCAGAGTCGTCAGAAATCCTATGCGGACGGACGTTCGTCGAAGAGAATTGGAGTTCCAGGTAGATGATTGGGTGTTCTTGAAGGTATCCCCCATGAAGGGAGTGATGCAGTTTTGGAAGAAAGGGAAGTTGAGCCCTAGGTACGTCAGGCCATATCAGATCGCTCAAAGGATATGACGGGTGGCTTATAGGCTGGAATTGCCCCTTGAAATGGCATTAGTACACCTTCCATGTGTCTATGTTGAAGAAAGTGGTTAGAGATCCATCCGCCATCGTGCCAGTTGGGACTATTGAGGTTAATGAAGAGTTATCATATGAAGAGGCTCCGATTTCTATTCTGGATAGGCAAGTCCATAAATTGAGAAACAAAGTGATTGCTTCTGTTAAAGTGTTGTGGCGAAGTCAACGAGTCGAAGAAGCCACGTGGGAAACAGAGAAAGAAATGAGAGAAAAATATCTCCATCTGTTTGAGGAAGTTTAGTAGTGATCGTGCGAACTATTATCCCCAGGTAATTTGATGTTGTATTCAGATTCGTGCAAAGACACCCCATTTTCCCCTAATTGCCTTATTGTTGTAACTTTCCAATGCGTGCTAAAATTGTATATGATATTATTTATTGGGTAGTGTGCAACCCTCGAAGTAAATGAAAGTTTTGTGAAACTTATGTGATAGGAAAAATGATTAATAGTAGTGTAGATTGGTAATGATTAATTGAAATATATATACGGTATATTGAGGTGATTGAATCGTATGGGAATCACAAAAATGACCAAATTATGTGCAAGTATGTGCCACTAATTGAATCATATGCTAATTTGTGATGTAAAGAGAATTGACTATGTGTGGTTGTCAAAGTGATGGGATATGTGCAAGTGTTGAGGTAATGAATTGTATGCCAGTTGTAGGGATAACAGAAACTGTGTAATGATGCTTGGAAATGTGTTCCGGGGGCTCTCTGACAGGTAGATAGGTCTAAATACAAAGGAAACTTTGGCAAAAGTTTCTGAAAATATTGGAGTTAGTGTAAATCTGGAAGTTTTCATATCATGTTTTCAAAACCAAACGATTTCCAAAATCCTCATTCGACGACGAATGATTTTAAGGGGGGGGGGGATGTAAAGACCCGTAAAATTTCTTGTTTAATATAATGCCCGAATAAGTCCTCGAGTGGTTATTATTGTAGATATTCTTAAAAAATGGACCTTATTTGTGTAAAAGTACCCCGGAATTTGAAAGAATAAATTTTCTAGAAGTTGGGCGTTATGAGACCACTATGCGCTCGGATAACGGGTATGCGGACTGCATAATGGTCGCATACCCGGGCAGGCCACTGCCCAACTTGAGGTCGCATTTCGGTTCCGCGGACCACATAGTTTTCGCATTCTTGCCCTTTGATTTAGTGAGGGAGGTTATGCGACGCACTATGTGATCGCATAACGTGTATGCGGACCGCATAGTGGTCGCATACCTGCACAGTGTATTTTTAAGGTTGGCCCATCTGGAGGGCCATTCTGCGGTCGTCTCTGCGGACCGCATATCAGGAATGCCATCGCATTCCTGACCGCATACCTGTGTGGGGCTCCTAATTTTTCTAATTTTAAAACCCGACCCCTAGTTCATTAAAACACCCCACCCCTTCATTTTAACCAGTCTTCTGAACAAAATATAGAGAAGGAAAAGAGAGTTCTTGAGAGATAAAGTGGTTCTTCCTCCATAGTGATTTTCAATGTCCCTCGCCTGATATTTCGAGTAATCTCCTTCTTCCTCATTCTAGCAGGTAAGGGTTCCCAACCTCTTTTCCATTAATTTTCTGATTTTAAGCAAATGGAGGATTGGCAGATTGATTCTTAAAAATATTAACTAAGACCTTTCATGCATGTTTAATAATGATGTTAATCTAGTAAGAGGGAGTGGGTTGGGGTAAATTTCACAAAGGCGGGGTTGGTAATCTAATAGGGTCACATAGTGTTTGGCAAAATGCTTAAGAGAGCCTGAATTGCATGCATGACTTCCAATTCTGAGTTGAATATGTTTAATTGTGAACTAGATTGACGGTACTAGTCGGTTCGGTGATTTGTGAGTAAAAGTTAGAAAGGGATTTCGACTCCAGGTATGTATGGCTAACTTTAACCCTTGTAAAATCCCTCTTGTTGTGGTAAGCATATGGTATGTGTACTTATATGAAAATATGTGAATTGGTTGTCTAGTTGATTGCTACCCCACTTTGTTAGATGAGATTTTGAATTGTGACTTAGCGTGCCTAATTTATTATGTTCAAAGATGGTAGGTTGTTTAAAGTTATTGATATGAAGCATTGTAAATAAGTTGAACGGTTATGGAAACACCTTGTGCATAAATTGTTGCTTGATGAAAGTTTGGGCTGCCTTGAGCCCAAGTAAACGAATTGCTAAATTTGAATTTGTGATCCTTGAAAGGAAGGCCCATGCGATGAAATTGTTTGGTGTTGTTGTTGAGTTTGGAATCCTTGAAAGGAGAGTTCTTATAATGAAATTGTTTGTTGTTGTTGATGTTGTGATGAAATTATTGGTGGTGTTGTTTTTGAAATATAAATTGTCAGGCGGGGTCGGGTTGCATGCCGCAACACGAAGTAATAAGGTCTGGGTTGTGATGATAAGGGTGCAAATTGTCAGGCGGGGTTGGGTTGCGAGCCGCAACATGAAGTAATAAGTTCTGGGTTGTGGTGATAAGGGTGGTCGAGGTAATAAGGGTGGCCGAGGTAATAAGGGTGGAAAAGTGATCTTTATCACTATTGATATGAAATTGATGAAACTCGTGAATATGGTGGTGTTGGAAAAGGAAAAAGGAGAGATTCTTAAATTGTTGACTTAGATTGTCTCTTTCTGTGTGTTTTGATTGTTGGTCCTATTGCTGTCCTTTTTCTTATCTGTATATTGGTTGATTGTACTTGGGATAAAGTTTTTTCATACATACTAGTACTATTCCGCAGTACTAACGTCCTTTTTGTCGGGGGCGCTACATATTTTATATGGATGTAGGTGGTTCCATAGCAGGTAGCTCAGCCCACCGTTAGTGGTACCTCCTCTGCATCTCTACAGCAGTTGTGGTGAGCCCCTCTTCTCCTCGGGGCCATGTGTGGATGATACCACCCTCTTTTGTTTATATTGTAAAGTTATAGCTGGGGCCTTGTTACAGGCAAGTTATGTAAAATCCCTAGTATTCGTAGAGGCTCCGTAGACATGATGTGGGTGTATATATGTATTTTTGGGTAGTAACAGTACGTACTTGGAAAGTTATGTATGTATTACGTATGTTTGAATATCAATCGTTGAAATGTTAAAAGAGGAAACAATGGAGATATGTTGTAAAATGTACTTTGAAACTAAAATCAGATAACTCACATGAAATAATGTATGTTATGAGCGCGGGTTAATACGTCGGGCAGGAAAGGCAATCCTGGTCCGCTTGACTGGGTTCACCTGGTTAGGCGCCGGTCTCATCCCTCAATTTTGGGGCGTGACATTTATGATAGCACATCTTAGAGTAATCGTTGAAGGTTATCACAGGTTTAGTATAGGTGTTCGCGTAGATATTTAGAATTTAGGAGGGTGAACAGGTTATTCTCAATATTTTCCCCTAAAGATGTTATGTGAATTGATAATGAAGGGTACATAAGTGCCTTTCCCATTAGGCATCACTAGGAGTATGAGGTTTCCCCGTAGTTGTTCCTCATGTATTTTGTGTTTTCATATGTCTATGTCTAAGAAGGTAGTTGGAGATCCTTTGTGTATCATCCCGGTGGAAATTATTGAAGGTGAAGTTAATGGATAGTTAGCTTATGCGAAGTATATGGCTATCATCCTTGTTAGATAAGTTTGGGGGTTGGGACTGTTTCAGTGAATGTGTTACGGAAAATCATGTAAGTCAAGGAGGCCACCTTGAAGGCCTAAAGTGTTGTGGAAAGAAAATATTTTCTCTTGATAGTATAACAACTAGTTTTGATTTGAAAGGTACCTTATAGGTGTTATGATTTAAAAATGTGCAGTCCATGTTCAGGTATCATTATGATAATTTAGTGCTTGTAATACTGAGATTAGTGTTATGGATATATACATTGTGGTGCTTTGTCGAGTTATGGATGAGTTGTTAGGATGGTTTTGGTGGTTCTCTGGCAGATGGATAAGCCTAATCACAAAGGAAACTCAGGCAAAATTTTCAGAACATTTGGGAGTTAGGTAAATTTGGGTTGTTGGCATATGGCGTATCTGAACCTAAGTAAACCTTGATCCTCATTCGGTGATGAATGATCTTAAGTGGCGTAGAATATAAGTGTCACGCCCCAAAACCGAGGGACGAGACCGGCGCCTAACCGGATGAACCCAGTCAAGCGGACCTGGATTGCCTTTCCTACCCAACGTATTACCCCGTGTTCATAACGTACATTATTCCATATGAGTTAGCCAATTTAGATTCAAAGTATTACAACACGATTCCATTTTCCTCTTTTAGTTTTCAACAATAGACAATCCAAAATATACAAGTTACATACAACATTTCTGATTTGCGATCAACAATTACGAGTGTGTACAATTACCGCCCAAAATACACATATACATATACAACCCACACAGTGTCTACGGAGCCTCTAAGAGTTCTAGGCATTTTACATAAACTTGTCAGCGACAAGGCCCCGGCTATACCTTTACAACATAGGTAAAAGAGGATAGTTTAATCCACACGCAGCCCCGAGAAGAAGAGGGGCTCACCATAACTGCTGAAGAGATGAAGAGGAGGCACCACTAACGGCGGGCTGAGCTACCTGCTATGGAACCACCTACATCCATTTAAAAGATGTAGCGCCCCCGGCAAAAGAGACGTTAGTACCGTTGAATAGTACTAGTAAGTATGAACAAAATTTACTCTAAGTACAATCAAACAATTCAAAGATAAGAGACAGTTAATGGAACCAACAAGTATTGCACATAAACAGTAACAACAACACTCAAGAGTTTCACATATTCTCATTTCAACACAACCACATTCCACCCTTATTACCTATCCACCCTTATTACCTTGTCCACCCTTATTACCTCGTCCACTCTTATTACCTCGTGTTGCGGTGTGCAACCCGATCCCTCCGGACAATCACATTTCAGCCTTGTTATATTTTGTTGCGGCGTGCAACCCGATCCCACCGGACAATCACATTTCGTAACAACAATCACCAACAATTAAATCACAAGTATCTTCATTACAAGGAACACAAGTTTATATCAACAATTCGCTATGTGGACTCAAGGCACAATGATTCTCACCAAGCAGTAATTCATGTACACGGTGTTGCCATAATCGTTCAACTCAGTTACATCAATTCACAATACCCTCTTTCATCACTTACCACGCACGGTTTTTAGCCATTAGATACATTCCAACACTTGGGCACATTAACATTCTTTCATTCATTAACACTTACTTTCATATCGATACCCTCGAGCATTTAACGAGCTTTGCACATAATAAGATAGGCACAACAAACCACTTTTCACAATCTCAATTAGCATAGTAGTCAACAAGAAATTCAGGGAGTGAAGTCTTACGCCACAACACATTTGGACAATCGATTAACATATTCTCAAACAAGGTACACAAACCGTATGCTCCGAAACCAACAAGAGGATTCTAAAAAGGTTAAAGTTAGCCATACATACATCGAGTCGAATTTCCCCTTTTTAATTTCTATCACAAATCACCGGACGGTCTAGCACCGTCAATCTATTCCACAATGTGACATATTTCACTTAGAATTAGGAAGCTTGAATTCAATTGGGCATTTTATGAAACACTATGTGACCCCTTAGATTACTAACCCTCTTTTTCAGAACAATTACCCAAACTTGTTTTCCCTTTACTAGATTACGGAGTTTAACTTACATGCATGCAAGGTCTCAACTTTAATTTTCAAGAACCAACCTATGTGTGCTTTATTCTTAACCAAAAGCTGAGAATTAAAGGGAAATGGGGTGAAGACTTACCTCTTTGAGTGAAGAAAATGATAATAACTCGATAATTTCCGGGCTTGAGTGATTTTGGAAAACCAAATTGATGAAGATGGAGCTTTCTCTCTCAAGAACCCTCTCTCCCCTCTCTCTATTTTTGTTCATATGTTCCTTAAAATGAAGGGGGGGGGGGGTTTATTAAACAGGGGATCGGGTTTTAAATTTAGAAAATAGGAGCCCCGACACAGAAATGCGGTCAGGAATGCGATCGCATTTCTGCTATGCGGTCCGCATTCCTGTCGCAGAAATGGCCCTCAGATGGGCCAAAATATGAAAACAATCTGCCCATGTATGCGACCACTATGCGGTCCGCATATCTATTATGCGATCTCATAGTGCGTCGCATAACCTCCCTCGCAAAAACCATGGGGCAAGAATGCGACAACTATGCGGTCCGCATACCCAAAATGCGATCACATTTTGGGCCGCATAGTTGTCCTCAATTTGGACAGTAGCCTGTCCAGGTATGCGACCACTATGCGGTCCGCATACCTGTTATGCGATCGTATAGTGCGTTGCATAACGCGCAATTCCTGGAAAATTTTATCCTTTAAGTTTTGGGATACCTTTTACTCAATATGGGTCTGTTTTAAGAATTTCTACAGTTATAACAACACAGGGACCTATTCGGGCATTATCTTAGACATGAAATTTTATGGGTCTTTACAATAAGGCCCTGAAAAACTTCACTAGCTAATTTAAGGTTTTGTGGTGTCAAGGTAGGTAATACATTGTACTTTCGGAGTTTTGGGTTGAACAATGCACTGAGGAATTGAAATTGTTCGTCACAGCTAGACCAGGCTTTAGCCAGGCTATAGCCAGGATAGACTAGGCTTTAGGCTGGCGAGGCCAGGCTAAAGCCAGGATAGACCAAGTTGGACTAGGCTTTAGGCTGGCGAGGCCAGGCTAAAGCCAGGCTAGACCAGGCTTTAGCCAGGCGACGCCAGGTCTATAGCCCGGTCCAGAATCTTGGACTATCCATTTTTCTATCTTTATAACCCGACCCAAGTTTGTTAAATACATGCAATGGGTCATGTTTTAGGAAAACTTTGATGCTTTAGAGTGAGAGAGGGAGCCCTAGAGTGAGAAAGTGATCTTCATTTAATCATTCTTCAATTCTTACACAAATCTTTGAAGATTAACAAGGAAAACACACTAGGTCTTCATCCTTGAGGTAAGATTCTTCACCGTAATCCTTAATTTAGAATTTTAGCTAAAGATAGGTAATTATCAAGAAAGTTTGTGGGTATTAGAGTTGTTATCTTGCTTGCATGTTTTATCAACGGGTGTAGGAACATTGTTGAGCTAAAATAAATGTTTAGGGATGGGTTGAAGGTTGATTAAATCCTCTATAAGAGGACCTTAAAGACTTATTGCACACCTAGTGTTTGATGGAATGCTAAAATTAGCTAAGACTATGAATATCTTCCTAATATGTGTTCAATTTTGTTATATCTCGAAATAGATTGGGATTTCTAGGATTTTCGGAAGGTTGTAGTAACTTAAGGAAAACTCAACCAGGTATGTATGGCTAACTCTAATCTTCATAGGATGAACTTATTGGTGTTCAAATACCGGGTATGGGTTCCTTGCTTGATTCTCTGAAGAATTGATGGTTTCAATGTGTTAAGTTTGGGAAACTCATGTTTCCATGTGGTTCTAAGTTGCTACCATGTCACCATGCTACTTGAAAATGTAAATTATGATTATCGTGATCTTTTCTTTATTATGTGTACGAATCCTTATATGTTGGTTCTAGTTGATACGGAGGATGATTATATGAAATGGTTAAAGAGAAGGATGTAACACAAATGGTTAGATATGTCCAAGTGCCAAGAACTGTATGATAAATGAGGGAAAAAGGAATGTGAATCGAATAATTAAAATTGATATGGTTATGTCCCAAAGTGAGATGGCTTAGACGATCGGGCCGAGATCGGACTCCATGATGTACACATGGTGGTAATTGCATTGAAAATATGATATTGGTAATGTCTCACTATATCAAGTGAGATGGCTTAGCCTATCAGGCCGAGATCGGACTCCGTGTGAAAAAGACACGGTGGTAATATGAATGATGATGCTAATGATGTCTCACTTGGGATGGCTTAGCCGGTCGGGCCGAGACCGGACTCCATGTGAAAACGACATATTGGTATTATAAAATTGTGGCACTTGGCTTTAAAGGACTACTATTGAAAAGATGGAATAACGGGTTAAGAAACCATGGTGACTCTTGTTTGTGTTCCTCCTATTTCTGTGAAATAATATCTGATGCCTCTAATTTCCTTACTACATGTTTGTTGTTTGTTCTATCTAGAGTAGGGTTTGTTCATACATACTAGTACTATTTGATGGTACTAACGTCCTTTTTGCCGGGGATGCTGCATCTTTAATGGATGTAGGTGTTTCCACAGCAGGCGGCAGCGATCAGAGATATTGGTATGTTCCTCCCAGCTAACTTGGTGATTTCCACTTCATTTCGGGGTCCTGTGTCGTTTTGTTATGGTGCATTATTCATTTGAGGTATAGCCGGAGCCTTGTTGTCGTCATTTTCATATTACTCTTTAGTCGTATTTAGAGGCTCCGTAGACAGTTTGTGGGTTGTGTCGGGTACTGGAAGTAAACTAGAAATATTGGTATTTGGCAAATATGTTTTTCATCATATCTACAAAGATTGTAATATTCTTGATATTATGGTTGAAACTGCTAATGAAAACAAAAAAATGGAAGTTAATGAAATATTTATATAGTATGATTGCTAGAATTTATCTCATATTTATTCATGAATTAGTTTGGGTAGAATGAAACCTATAAGGCTTGCTCGGTCGGGTTTACTCGGTTGAGCAATAGTCGCGCCCCTCAGTTTTGAGGCGTGACAGTTTCAAGTCGTCTGGAGGTTGATTTGTGCTGCATGGCGCTTTTAGAGTATTGATTTTACTTGCTTGAGGTAAGTATCTTACCTAAACTTGGTGTAGAAACTAGTTGCCTGAGTTATTTTTGATAACGACGTGCTATTGGTGATACACATGTGTGGGGTTGATCCCATGTGCGTACATCGGGGTATTTTTCATGCTCGGAGTAGTGTTTAGGCTAAGATATTCCTTGGATTGATTGTTATTCTTCATGCTGTGATGTTTCCTAAATTTGTATCCTTGTTGTAAGCTACTTGAGCGATGTTTGAGGTTACATAGAGGTTAATCTTCTAATTGAACCTGATAATTTCTACTTTAGTGGTGTTATTTTTGTAACACTCTGTAAATTAGAATTAGTTGTGGATGCTTTAAATGAGTATTAATGTGACCTTGTAGACATGTGAAGTCCTATCGGATGAGTATGTGTGAAAATAGTTGTTTTGGAATCAAGACGGAAACTGAGGTGCTTAAAATTCGATAGAATCGACTAAATTAATGGGAGGTCCTTCCTACAGCCTTAGACAGTGCAAGACCATAAAATCTCACAACCTTATATAATGCAAGGCCATGAAAACTCACAACCATAGACAGTGCAAGGCATTGTCAGGGCATTAACCTCAGCGCCCCTGATAGTGCAAGGAACTGTCCAGGACTTTAACCCCATCGCCTGTAACAGTGCATGGCACCGTCCAGGGCATTAACCTTAGCGCCCCTAACAATGCAAGCTATTGTAGTTTTGGCGCCTCCGATGGTACCTTGCACTGTTATTTTGGCACCTGTGATGATGCCCCGCGTCGATGATGTTTATCTAAGCCACCCTTATTTCCTTCTAAATTTTATGGATGCGTACACTTATTTATACCCTACCTCATTCCATGCAACCCCAAACACGTACATTTGCACTAGAAAGAGGAGCTCTCAAGAACCCAACTTCCCCAAGATCCTCCATCATCCATTGTAAGTTCTAACGATGATTCTAAGTTAATTTCAATTCTCCAACTCCTTATTAACATGGTTATATCCTTCAAATCATTAGATATTCGGTCGAGCCATAATTGTTGAGAAAAGAAATCCTAGAACTCGAATTCAAACGGATTGAACGTCAAAAGGTAATGTTTCTACTCCCTAATGATTTATTACTATGAATTGATGAATGTTTTTGGAGAATAACATATGGGTTTGATAAAGGGAATCAAAAAAAATATGCTAGGGTTCGGGTTGTTTAATTAAGATTGTTATAATCACTTACGTGGTGATAAATAGTGTTATTGGGATTGTAGAATCACCTAGAGGTAGTGGAATGAGAACTTGGTGAAGAATAGACCAATTACTAAGGGCTATGAGGCTTCACGCTATAAGGTGTTTGATAAAATGCCTAAGTGGCTAATACATGAGAATTAGTGCTAATATTCGTTCTTCTTGATATATATTGCCATAGATTATTGTTGAAAGGGGCAACATACACTCTGATATGCTTAAAAGGACTATAGTCAAAGTATGTGAGGCTAACTCTCTATGTTTGAGAATTTTAACGATTCTCCCGACACTACATTTCTTTTACTGCGTTACTAATTGACTCAGAAATATAGTTAAGCTTAGTTCCTTGAATAGTTATAGAGCTTCTATCCTTTACCTTGATAATTTGTTCATGAATTTCATTCTGAGCGTTGTGAGCTCAGTGCGTAATAAATATACACATGAGTTTGATGCCCATAAGTCTCAGTCTAGATTAATTAACATGTCATAAACAATTGAAGTTTCTATTTTCATAATCAGTTCATGAATACATGTCTCCGGATAGTTCTATTCACCAATTCAATTTTATGTTTACGTATACTTGGGCCCGAGGATGCAGCTTGTGAACATATATATATATATTGGGCTTGAGACCGCAGTTTAATATACAGATGAACATATAGTTCATCATTGAGAAGAGGGAGTATTGATATCCATATTTCCTTTATTCAGTTCATTTATCCGTTATCAGTTATCAGTTGTAATTTTATTTTCAGCTTCATCAGTTATCAGTTCAGTAATCAACTTAGTTTCAGTTTCATCATTTATAGTTTTTTCTTTTAGTTACTTTACGTAGCAGTGCAATTCAAATTCACAGACGTTCATTTTGCCTAGGGCCAGCATCGCACGATGCATGTAATGATTTACAGGTTGACAATTCAAAGCACTAGGATTCTCGTACCAACTATCGGGTGAGCCCCAGTTCTTTTGGGGCATTATCATTACTTTATAGTCTCCCAGTATTTAGAGATAGTTGGTGTTTTCAGTATTTCATTAGAGGCTTCAAACACCAGATTAATAGTTAGACAGAGTCGCATGATTTTCATATCAAGTAATGTTGGCTACAGATATATTTCAGACTTATGTTAGTGCTTCTGCACATTGATTTATATCATTCATACTTTCAGTATATCATCATGTTTTATGTTATCTTCCACATTCAGTATGTTATGATATCACATCTGACTCAGTCAGCTAGTTGGTTCGCTCAGTCACATGTAGTCAGGCATTGGGTATCGTGTTACGTCTAGGCCCAGGTTCATGGCGTGATAATTTGCCTGATTTGAGCTATGATAACACACTTGGAAAATGCTTGCACCTTAGCATATCACTTATACGAGTTTAATAGTATGAAATTTGATATTCACTGATCATGTACATGTATTCCACTATGTTTGCTTTTTGTATGATATGGTTTGGATTGGTAGCCTATGACCACACCAAACAGATTGTGATATTGAGTGTGTGACCACGCTAGATGAATTGTGATATATACTGGGTCTATGATCACGCCGGGTGGGTTGTGATTTTGAGCTTGTAACCATGTTGGGCGGATTGTGATATTTAGTCTGTGACCAAGCCAGGATAATTGTGATATTGAGTTATTGACCAAGATGGGGGGATTATGTTATTTAGTCTGTGACCATGCTGGACGAATTATGATAGCACATATGGTGCCCATGTAGCATGTGGATATGGATCCATCCCCTAATGTCACCCTCTCATATTTCTTCTTGATGGAGTACTAGTTGATGTGGGCTTTGGGAATACCGATTAGTTTTTGGTTCGATTAATTAAATTTTAATGTGGGACATAGATGTGTATTGTGATTTCTATTTGGATCGGGTTGCACGCCGCAACGAATTGGTATTGGGTTATTGCATTTCTTCTATAGTTGCAATTCCTTGGACGTATACCTGATTTTACTACATCTCTTCTCTATTTGCTATTTTTGGAGTGTATACATGCCTTTACGTATATCTTCTTTATAGGCCACCTTACTTGATGATTTAAAGACACTGGACACATATCTTCTCTATATGCTAGGTTGTTAACCGCAAAAGAGCATGTTACATTATTCTTGGGCACCGAGGAGTCTTTATGTGTTGTTTATGACTTTATAACCTTTTTGTTGTGTACTTGTGAGATATATGAATTGAACATGGAATTTAGAGAGTATCATTAGTAATCTTGCCACTATTAGCTCGATGAGGTTAGATATGATACTTACTGAGTACATGATGTCGGTTGTACTCATACTACACTTTTGAACCTCGAGTGCAGATCTTCAAACTGATGATGTTGTTGATGGAGGAAGCTTGCATTGAAGATGTACATGCTTTATAAATATAGCTACCACTTAACCTTTGTATTATTAGATGTGTAATCTTTTTATGTATATTCCAAACATATGTTGTATTTATTTTCATACCAAGTTTGTAAATCTAGGTCTTAGTGCTTCAAAACATGTACTATCAATCCTTGGGTTATTGTACGAACATTCACCCATTTCACTTATTGATTTATATTTATTCCCTTAATGTTATGTTGACTATTGTTTTGCCTACCCAGCAGGTTGGGTTAGATTCCATCACGACTAGGTAGATTTTGGATTGTGACAAGTTGGTATTAAAGCTCTAGGTTCATTGGTTCTACGAGTCATGAGCAAGTGTCTAGTGGAGTCTTGCAGATAGTTATGATGACGTTCATACTTATATTTGAGAGGCTATAGGGCAGGAAAGAAATTTTCTATCTTTCATTCCTTATCGTGCGGCATTGATTCAGCTTGAAGCGTATCTCTTTGGATTCCTTCCATCCACCGTATGTTATGTTGAGCACTCAGTATCAATTGACCATCGACACCTTGTGACGTCATGGATGAGGTGCGAGATGCATTTTCTATGTTTTTGATATAGGTTAGTACGGAGGACTTGAGGCTAAGTTCAAACTACAACTTGCCCTTGGTAGTTTCAGCTTTGTGCGTATGTGCATTTGGACTTATATGTATGATAGTGTCCCTGGGAGTGAGATTGATGGCTAAATGAGTGGTTGGATATCTATATGATAAGTATTGTGTGACTGAGAACTATGTTTAGATATTTTGGATGTGACGAGAAGAATTTTGCTTGGGTTCGACTATGGATGCTTGATTTCTATCTTGATATGTGACAGTCCTGAGTTATGAGTGTGTTAGGGATCTCTCAGTTGTTCATTTATAGAATGAAGTATATTCTTATGTCTTGTTGGCGAGTTCAGACTCGGGAAGATTTAGCAATTTCATAGTGGTTGTGTCCATGATAGGATGTAGAGAAATGCCAATTTGAGACTAAGCATGTGGGTTATCTCCTGTAGGATGTTTTGAGGTTATGTGATCCCTATGATGTTTTTATGAAGAGTTTCATTTCTATTAGCAAGGTGTGTATGTGCTTCAATTTGAGTTTGGATCGCATGAAGGAGTTTGGAGAAGTGTCATGAGGATGGATATGCGCTTAGTAGAAGATTTGAGGTATTGTATGGATGGTGCTACCTGAATTTATGAAGGTTTTAGTTGAATAACAATGCGGGATTAGGGCAGTAATGAAATAAAGGTATTGTGGGTAATCGAATGTTATGTTTTAAGGCTTCGCACCAAGTGGGGGAGTGTGCTATCGACAATATGATTGCATAGTCATGTGTTATGTTAGTTTTTGTCTAAGGCATACTTGCATATCTAGTATGACATGAAGAGGTTTATTTCGAGGATGCCTCGAGTATGGAAATTACGGGATGCATGATGTACCATTATTTATAGGCATATGAAAATTTTGGAATGATTCGAATTTGATATTCATTGTATATGTAATGTGCAGGGGGGAGGGATAACTCGGTTGCTTATGATGGGGTAACCGCTTAAGGTATTTGTGTGCTACTGGAGCACAAGTCATTTGGCTAGTATTGGCAGTGGTTGGGATAATAGAGCATGGTGGATGACTCTCGAGAACGTTCTAATGAGTTCAAGATTCACAAGTTGTATTTGAGGATTCCCCAGATTTTGTACATGGCTAAGATCTAAGATTTGCAGTGGCTGGGGTCAAGACTTGCGGTATTTCTGTAATGTTAGGAATTCCACATTTCATTATCAGAGAGGTTAAAGAAACAACTTTAGATTCACAAAGGTCTCTCTAGAATGGGTATCTCAGTTGCGACATTATTGGGTACTTAAGAGAGAATATAGTGGCTTAAGGTCTTTAAGACGATAAGGTTTCATGCTAAGATCTCATATGGTGAGCTTTAGGTTAAGGATCATAGTGTACTATCTTGGAGAAGTGTTAACTTTAAGGCAAGTCAAGAGGAACTCGAAGAAATAGGCCATATTGGTAGTGGTTTGGATAAGCCTAGTAATATAAGCGATCGGTTCCTTTGGTTGTGAGACTCTACATGTGTTCTTTGGTTGTACTCTTGGGCTTGGTGACGTGCATGACTTGGCTAAGTTAGATGGATTCAGATTTGATGGCTTGGCTTTGTGCTAATGTGTTCAACAATTTCTCGCCGATTTCGACCATGACTTGGGACAAATGTTCTCGAAAAGCACGGGGACTATGTTGTGTGCTATGATTTTCTATTAGATAGGGGTCAAGTGGCAGGTTTCAGTCTTACAAACTGTGTACTCTGCTTGTGATTCAGAGTTGATAATGGGGTTCTCGTGTTTTGATATGATGGCGTGATAGATGCAGTGCAATGTGTAGGATTGAGGTTTGCATGTACGAAGTTGTGGTTTCGTTCGAAAAGTAGGTCATGAGTTCTACATAGCATGGATAGTTTCAGATGGTTTCAATAATGCAGGCATTACCTAGTATCAACTGAGAAGGGTGCACATGTTAGAAGGCTCAGTGTATTTTAACTTGCGGATGCTTGATGGCTATTATGGTAATCACCGGGTTGTTGGTCTCGATGTTCATATTTTTATATAAGACACAAAAGAATTATGTATGTATTTCTCGTAAGATGATTGTGTATGAGGGATGTGTTAGTCACTTGAGTGGTGTAGTTGGGATCAGACGTAGGGATTCCTGCATCTAGGGATATGAAGACTAAAGAGGGTTTCTAAAGGCAGATTGATCCTTGTTTATGAATGGTGAAGGTATGTTAAGTGGTTGAAGGCTGATTGTATGTGTTATATTTAGGTTATTGTGGAGTTTTCAGAGCTTATATACCTATTTCGGAAGGATTGGAATTTATTTGGAGCCGCTGGTAGGCCTAATGGGGATGTATTTTACATCTGGTCAAATTTGTTTACTCGGCACGACTACTGTTGAGGGGTGTGTCATTTGGTTAGAGTTGATCTTATTTGTGTCTGATATGTTCCATGTGTTACTCTTCTATGATACGATGTGTTGTGAAACTGTTGATTATTTACACACATGATGCGGTTCTATTTGGGCCTTGTGGCAAAATTCGAGCGAGATGGCTTTTAGGGTGTTGGTGGTTGATTGCGAGTTCATTATGGTCTTCCCACTTGGGGTATATTGTAAAATAAATTTCTCCATGGTTATGGTTGTTACATCCTATGTTTTCGTACGTAAAAGTACGTCGCAAGTCAATTGATGTAAGCAATGAAATGAGATCATCTGTGAAAGTACATAAAGTTAATCATGTTAACTTGGAGGCTATATTTACGATCATGTACTGCAAGTGCCAAGAGGGTTGGAAGCTTAGAAGCTTAACCAATTGATGAAAATAAGTTTCGTCGAAAGTTGACAAGTTGGGAATGTTTTACTTTTGGGGTGTGACTAGGGTGATCAAATTATAATGAGGTTATGTTATGAGTTAATTTTGTCTTATGATAGTCGTGTGTTATTATTTTAAGACAAGCGAGTTGTGGAACAAAAGTTGGCAAAAATCATCACAAGTTACATTCATAAATATGCTGAAAATTAGGTCAAATGTAGTTGAGAATTTCACCCAATGTAATTGGAATTATGGGATGATCTTCATATCAACTTGACAATCCACGAGTCTAGTTTCGAACGCATTAAACCGCTCGTCGATACGACATCGGAGGAAAGAGATATGTGTAATTTCGCGAGACTGCCCATATTGCATAGGTTACAAGTAAGTGTGTCACTGATTTTTTTTTAGCAATACATTTAATATGTTATATGAGGTACTTTTGGGAAATATTATATACCAAATCAAGGGCCTTGGAATATAGTTTCTAAATCTCTTAACCGTTTGTTCGTACGACATCCGAATATAAAGATATAAGCGTCGGAAGAAGCGTCAATGCTAGGTTTCCAAGCTAGAACCTCTTTGACTTTTTAAAAGATGAAATATATAAATATATATATATATATATATATATATATACGATTTTAAATAATAATTTCCTCACTTTTCATAGAACACTACGATAGAACCCCCCAAAAACTTAGCCTTCTCTCTACAAGGATTCCAAAGAATATTAACATTTCGGGTACGAAATCAAGAAGCGATAACATTAGAACGATCCCTACGACATAAGTATCACTATATCGCCTCTCTTTTTCTTTGTAGTATGAGTTTTGGCAGGTACTTCATAGTTAAGAAAACGCCTACTTTTTTTATTTATGCTTTTGAATGTCAAGGATGGTTGATAAATTCATTTCCTAATAGTTAGAACGACGGTGATCGGAAGTCGTGAGTTTGACTTATATCACTTTTAGTGGACTATTTTGAAGTCTACTCGTGTTGGCCTCTTGTGTTGATGATTTATAGAGTTTTGGAGGAGAAAGATTTTGAGAAACACCACATAATGACGGAATTGTGGGTTGGTCGTTGGTCGTTGGTCGTTCTTCGTTGCTTTTTTTAGGTTGTTTGACGCAACTTTGGTTGTCTTTTTATGTATGAAGTGATTGGGGTGTGTGGGTTGTTTTGTGGTATATTGTGATGGAGATAAGGTTGGAAATGATGCATACATGTTTTTATTATTGTGTTCTTGTTGTTTTTGGTATATGGTATTGTAGGAGGGCCTCATTACAGGGGAGATGCTGCCCAAATTTACGTAAACGAGCTACTAGTTTAAGTTGCGGACTTAGCCTTTACTCAGCACTGATTTTAAATGTCCTTATGATGGGGTAGATTGAGTTGAGTTGTTTGAAGAATTGCTTGGAAGGTATTAAGGACTTAAAGGAGTTAAGGAGTGTTAAGGCTAAACCTTTCCTGCATTTTAGCATGATCCTATAACTACATGTGTTTGATAACGAGGCATAAAGAGAAGTTCTTATTCCTGAAATTAATGTACATTATGCTAGTCTCATAAGCTATATTATTATCCTTTTTCGGGACTTTATATTCAATTAATTATTGTCTTTTATAGTCTGGAGATTAGAGATTTCATATATAGAGAGTATTATTGTATTTTTACCCCCGCTGAGCTATAATTGGTGGGCAGGCCCCTATTGAGCAACCTCTGATAAGATGGTAAGTTATATACCGAGCCTACTATGGCCAATCTCCTATGATCGAGCCCAGAATGGATGAGATACAGATTCTGGTATGGTCGAGCGCCTACGAGCAAGCCTACTATGGGAGAGCAGTTACACATACCAAGCCTAGGGCCGGACATCTATTTTACTTACTATATTGAGAGAGATGAGTCAGTATCAGCAGATAAGCATATCTTCAATTGTTTGACACCCAGGTAGTTTCAGTTATATTATTATTAGTTCTTTTTCAGCTTCCAGTTATTCTGTTGCCTTACATACTCAGTACATTATTTCGTACTAACGTCCCTTTTACTGGGGACGCTGCCCTTCATTCCTGCAGATCCTGATAGACAACTAACTGGATAGACCTTTCCAGTAGACAAAGTCAAACATCAGCTTCGTTGGTAAGCTCCACTCCAACTCCCTCGAAGTTACCAAGTCTATACCTTTGATTCCATTTTATATATACAGGTTTGATGGGTAGGTCGAGGCCATGTCCCGATAAACGTGCCAGGCGTTTTCTACATTCAAAACCTATATATTTCTTTTATTAGACTTTGGTGTATAGAGGTACTATTTTCCTCTGTAGCTTGTGACTTACGATGTTCGGGGTTTTTGGAAAACTGTGAACTTATAGAGCAATGGTTATGGTACATGCTGAGTGTCGTTATTACTAGTTATAAAGTTATCTATTTTTGTTAGTTGTTAAGTTTTACTTTCATTTGTCGTGACAATTAGGTATCAGAGCTCTAGGTTCATAGGTGTCGTGAGTCAAAAGCCGTTTATTAGAGTCCCGCGGATCGGTACGGAGATGTTTGTACTTATCATCGAGATGATATGGAACTGTTAGGAAAAATTACACTTCTTTGATTCCTTCTCGTGCGAAATTTTTTTGACTTCAAAATTTTTAACTTCTGTATTCTATTCTCTCATAGATGGTAAGGACACGTACAACGGATCTGATGACCAAACACCCGAGCCCCCTACTAGAGCCATGAGAGGTCGGGGCCGAGGTAGAGGCTAAGGACGTCCACGTGGCATAGCCAGAGCACCCGCACGAGCTGCTACAGAGGAGCCCCCAGTAGTTCCAGTTGGAGGGCAAGCATCTGAGGTACCTATTGCTGAACCAGCCCTCCAGGTGATTCTATCCCATTTCATGAGCATGTTCAGTAACTTAGTCAGGCTAAATTGATTCCACTTGCTCCTGCCACATCTCAGGCTGGGGGAGGAGCACAAACCCCTGCAGCCCGTACCTTAGAGCAGCGGGTTCATGTCGACCAGATATTATACCGATGTAGGCGGTAGCCCTGGTTCAACATATGGCAAATGTAGCAGCTTCTGAGGCGGAGCACCTCAGACTTGAGAGTTACAATAAGTAACCCTCCTACCTTCAGTGGATTGGAGACAAATGACGCCTAGGGATTTCTAGAGGAGTGCCACCGTAATCTCCGTACTTTTGACATAATAGAGTCGAGTGGGGTTTCTTTTACTACATTCAAAATTAGAGGAGCAGCCTATTAGTGGTGGCGTGTTTATGAGTTGAGTAGTCTGGTTGAGGCAGCTTCACATACATGGACTCAATTCTCGGACATGTTTTTTAGAGAGTATGTTCCTCAGAGTCATAGGGACGCATGGCGCGCAGACTATGAGCAGTCGCACCAGGATGCTATGACTATGTCAGAGTATGAAGTTTGTTTCACCCATTTTCCTCGACATGCACCGACCTTGGTTTCCACAGTTCGAGAGAGGGTTCGTCGGTTTATTGAGGGACTCCACCCTAGTATCAGGATTAACATGGCCAGGGAGTTGGAGACTGATATTTCTTACCTGCAGGTTGTGAGTATTGCTAGGAGTTTAGAGGGTATGCTCGCTCGTGATATAGAGGAGAGGGAGGACAAGAGGTCTCAAGAGTCTGGCACTTACAATGGTATTCGTGCCCCAGGTGCAAGTCACCGTGGTAGGGTTTATGTGAGTCGCCCATTTCAATCAGCTCTTCCAGCCACCAGTGGTATTCTGACCCCTTCTAGGCCCCAAGATCCTTATTATTCACCGCTAGTATATAGTGTACCTCCTACACGGGGTGCTTTTAGCGGCCAGTCCAGCAGACTTGGCCCGAGTCAATCTCTACAGCCACGTCTTCCAGGAGCTTGTTTTGAGTGTGGTGACACTCGCCATATGGTTAGGGATTTCCCAAACTTAGGAGGGATGCACCTCCACAGACTTCTCAGTCACCGCATTCTCCATCAGGTCCTCAGGCTATGATTCTAGCACCACGCCAGATATTATGCTCTTCCGGCTCATACAGAGGCAATTGCTTCCGACTCTGTCATTACAAGTATTGTTCAGGGCTGTCATGGAGATGTGTCGGTCTTATTTGATCTTGTATCTAGTTATTACTATGTGTCCTCTTATTTTGCCCCGTATTTTGGCGTATCTCGTGATTCTTTGAGTTCTCATGTTAATGTATCTACACCTGTGGGAGATTCTCTTGTGGACCTTGTGTATCGGTCATGTTTGGTTGTTCTTATGGTTTTGAGACCAGATCCAATTTATTAATGCTCAACATGGTAGACTTTGATTTTATTTTGGGCATGGACTGGTTGTCATCCCATTATGCTATTCTTAATTGTCACGTTAAGATCGTGACACTGGCTGCCAGGATTTCCACGATGAGAGTGGAGAGGTACCTTAGAGTATACTCCCAACAGAGTTATTTCATTTCTGAAAGCTCAAAAAATAGTTGAGAAGGGGTGTGATGCGTATCTACATTATAAGAGAGATGTCAGTATCGATTCACCTACAGTTGAGTCGGTTCCAGTAGTGAGTGACTTTTCTTATGTTTTTCTAGCTGATCTTTCGGGCATGTCGCTCGACAAAGATATTGATTTTTGAATTGAGTTTTTCTGGTCACTCAACCCATCTCTATTCCTCAATATCGTATGGCTCATCTTGAGTTGAAGTAGCAGGTACAAGAGTTGCTTGTTAAGGGCTTCATTTTGCATAGTATGTCACCTTGGGGTGCTACGGTCTTTTTTGTGAATAAAAAGGATGGTTCTATGCGTATGGGCATTGATTATCGCCAGCTAAACAAAGTTACAGTGAAGAACAAGTATCCATTGCCTCGTATTGATGGCTATTTGATTAATTACAAGGTGCCTGGGTATTTTCCAAGATTGAGTTCCGTTCAAGTTATCATAAGTTGAAGATTCGGGAGCCAGATATCCCAAGACTCCTTTCAGGACTCGATATGGTCACTACGAGTTCCTTGTGATGTATTTTTGGCTAACCATGCCCCAACAACATTTACGCACTTGACGCACCCTATCTTAACTCATTTGTCATTGTGTTTATTGATGATATTCTTGTGTACTCCCGGAATGGAGAGGATCATGAGCAGCACCTGAGAACTGTGCTTCGGACCTTGAGAGAAAAGAAGTTATATGAAAAAATTTCAAATTGTGAGTTTTGGCTAGACTCAGTGGCGGTATTGGGTCATGTAGTATCGAGTGATTGGAGCAAGGTGGATCCGAAAAAGGTGGAAGCAGTGCAAAGTTGGCCTAGACCTTCCTCAGCTACGGAGTTTCGCAGTTTTCCTGGTTTGGTGGGGTATTTGTATCGCCTTGTAGAGGGTTTCTAATCTATTGCAGAATCTATGACCAGCCCAGAAGGGTGCTCTTTTTAGGTGGACAGAGGAGTGCAAGGAGAGCTTTCAGAAGCTCAAGACAGCTTTGACTACAACCTTAATATTGGTATTGCTTACACGTTCGGGGTCTTATACTATATATTTTGATGCGTCACGGATTGGTCTAAGTGCGATGTTGATGTAGGACGGTAGGGTGATTGCCTACGCATCTAAACAACTGAAGTTTCATGAAAATAACTATCTTTTCTACGACCTTGTGTTAGCACCTATTGTTCATGCCTTGAAGATTTGGCGTCACTATTTGTACGGTGTCCCTTGTGATATTTACACCGATCATTGGAGTTTGCAGCATCTTCTCAAGCAAAAGGATCTTAACTTTTGTCAGCGGAGGTGGTTGAGCTGCTTAAGGACTATGATATCACCATTTTTTACCATCCAGGGAAGGAAAATGTGGTGGTCAATTCTTTGAGTCGTCGGGCGGAGAGTTTGGGGAGCTCAACATATCTACCCACATCAAAGAGACTCACGATGTTGGATGTTCAGGTCTTAGCCAGCCAGTTTGTAAGATTACATATTTCTGAGCCGAGTCGAGTATTGGCTTGTATGGTCTCTCGGCCTTCTCTTTATGATCGTACTAGGGAGCGTCTGCATGATGACCCAAATCTGCTTGTCCTTAAGGATACGATCCAGCACGGTGATGCCAAGTAGGTCACTACTGGGGATAATGGTGCATTGAGGATGGCAGTCTATGTGTGCCCAACGTGGATGGTTTGCGTGAGTTGATTCTCCAAGATGCTCACAGTTCACGGTACTCAATTCATTCGGGTGCCACAGATATGTATCAGGACTTGAGGCAACATTACTGGTGGAAGAGGATGAAGAAGGATATAGTGGAGTATGTAGTTGGATGTCAAAATTGCCAGCAGGTAAAAATATGAGCATCAACGGCTAGATGGATTGCTTCAGAAGTTAGAGATTCTAGAGTGGAAATGGGAGCGGATCGCTATGGATTTTGTAGTTGGGCTTCCACGGACTCAGCAAAAGTTTGATATAGTTTGGGTGATTTTGGATAGGCTGGCCTAGCCAACTCATTTCATTCCTGTGATGACTACCTATTCTTCCGAGCAGTTGGCTCAAATTTATATCTGCGAGATCGTCAGACTTCATGGCATACCAGTATCTATCATCTCCGACCGGGGTACGCAATTTACATCACAATTCTAGAGGGTCGTACAACATGAGTTGGGTGCTCGAGTGGAGCTGAGCACATGATTTCACCCTCAAACGGACGGACAGTACGAGCATACTATTTAGATATTAGATGATATGCTTTGTGCGTGTGTGATGGAGTTTGGAGGTTCGTGGGATCAGTTTTTTCCATTTGCGTAGTTTTCCTACAAAAATAGTTATCATTCTAGAATCCATATGGCACCGTATGAGGATCTGTATGGTAGGCAGATTTGGTCTCCAATGGGTTGGTTCGATCCGGGCGAGGCTAGATTATTGGGTACAGACCTGGTTGAGGATGCTCTAGAGAAGGTTAAAGTGATTCAGCATCGACTTCGTATTGCCCAATCCAGACAAAAGAGCAATGCGGATCGGAAGGTTCGTGATATTGCATTTATAATTGGGACAGGGCCTCGACCTACCCATCAAACCAAATAGTATGAAATTTGATACCCATCAAATATATAGGTCCTGATTCCATACTCACCCAACTAACCCACTTCTTTGGGTTTTGACTGATATACCAAGACAAGGAATCTCCTGTGAGGCTTTGCATGAATAGTTTCATGCGGATTTGTTCATTATTTCCTACTCCTACGAGCTTATCACAATATGTTCTCATATGCACTTTCGGGTCACCAGTTCCATTGACCATTTCAAACTTAAGAGATTTGTAACCCTCCCCCAGTTCAACATCCAACTTAATACACAAGTCCTCATGTTCAGACCTTCAACTCCTTTACCACCTTCAACTCTCTGAACTCTACCACTGAGTTTCTTGAGTTCCTCCGCCATGCTTTTAATGAACAAATCCTTCTCAGTCGATTCGGGTATGTATAGGGTTTGCTGCGGGGTGTGGGTTACAGTTTCTACATATATCAGATTGCTTTGATGGATTCCTGGAACTTAGGTATAAGGGTGGTAATTGGTCGAGTTTTGGGGATCGGAGTAGGTTGTGGTGCATTTTGGAGAGTAGGGTAAGTAGTGGTTTGTGTGTATTGAAATATATGATGGTGACGTTGTTGAGGAGTCGGTACTGATGGCAGGTTAAGGTTTTGGGGAGGTGTGGGGTACTGGTGTGGTGTAAGGGGATTTGGTGGTGGGTTTTAGTTTTGTGTGTTTTGCGATGGTGTTTGGTTCTGGGTAGTCGGGTTTTGCTGGTTAATGTTGGGTACATCGAGAGTGAGAGAGAGGTTTTCCATATTGCGTACCTTCTGAAGCTCGCCTTGTAGTTCCAGGATTTTCTGTTCTAGACGTAAGACCGACTCATTTTTTGTCGGAGTGCTTTGGCCATCTCAAGTTTAAGCGTTTTCCACCATGGTAGCATTGTCTTTATGGATACCACTCAATTCATCCATTTTCCCTTTCCCTTTGCTTTTGCCTTTAGGATCGCTTGGTGGAGGAGGAGGTGGAGGACCTCTGGATCTAGTGTGATATGCATACGATGCCAGTATGCACGAACCAACCTTTGGGAATGAGAATAATCAAAAAAGAAAAAGCAAAAGGTAACCAAGTTAGTAAGTGAAATAAAAGAGTGTTTGCAATATTAAAACATGTTTCACAAAGTCATGCAACAATTCGCATCATAATATTTGGGACCTCACTAAGCCTGAGGTAGGCCTAATCGATACATGGACTTGGAGAAAAATGATGATATTGCGTCATTTTATTAATGCGAAAAATGATTCAAACCTTTATAAAACCAATAATAAAAATTACTAATGACATTTAGCCTTATTATAATCGAAATCTAAAGCTAAGCTAGAAAGCAGTAAAGAACATCATTTCCTAGTCTACTTGGTCCCTGAAGGACTTTTTCCATGCTTGGCTCATTTGACCCCAACAATCGGGTTCCCTAGATTGCGCATATCCAACAGTAAGTAAGCTTTTACTATATATCCTCCTTCTCCGCCATCCAATCTTTAGAAATTTGAGAGTCTTGTATACGGCTAAAATCGGAGAGACAAATTTTACATTTATTATGGTATTTCGTAGCTTATCCGCATAAGGCTAGAGATAAAGCTCGAGGCCCGACCCCGAGTGTTTCCTATGTTCAACCTCGAGGCAATGCAGGTCTGTGACTATCACGAGCGAGCGGCACGAGGGATAAGGCGACCAAATCTGCGTCAAAGTACATTAAATAGATGTACAGGCTGCATATTTTTGTAATAAATGTCTATGTACTATGTTGGCATTTCCCCTCCTATATAAAGGAGACCCTTGTCAATTTTTGCACATACAATATTCAATAGAAGGAACAAGAACATTTTCTGCTCTCTAACTCAAACATCATCTATTGTCTCTTGACTTATTTATTGGTTGCATTTATTGTATTTCATTGATTGCCTTTTATTTATTATACATCGTTGATCATAAATAGCCTCTTTGTAGGACCATAAAACTATTGTAGCTTCATCGATTGTTCTCCACTAACTCCGAGCCTCGACCTCGAGGACCTATCTCGGCCAGCTCGGAACCCCCGAATTGAAGCAGTCTGGTTTTCCTATCTTCGATTTCCCATCATTTTACCTTATTTGTTTTACACACACTTAGCATCTACTGCTTAACAACTAGTGTTAAAACAAATTACATATTTTTCGAACCACATAATCAAATATAATTTTAATTACTATTTTCAAGTTAAACAGTTTGGCGCCCACCGTGGGGCTAAAGATAATAGTGATTGTTTTAGTGCTGGTCCACCAAATAATGCAAGTTATCCTTCACATTTTTTCTTGTCCAAGAATCTTTGATTTCAAGTCGAAATGTCTCACTCGGTGAATGCACATGAGAGCCACGGCTCTGAGGACTATGGGGAGAGGTGTGACTATTTTAGGTGCTGATGTACCATTGTAAAACCCTGACAGAACACCAGAGCTAATCCCCACGGGCGTGGACTCGTGCAACGCCCAACATGACAATTTCAGCTCCCACATTGACAGGAGCACGCGCTGAGTGGCACAACATGAAGCGCAGGAAACCCTCGCTCAAAGGGAAAGAGGGGTCATCCTCCACACAATTGAAATTCTCCAGGCACAACAAGTGGCGTATACTCATCTGCAAAACCATCAAAAGCTTTTGAGCGCAATGGCACCAGGAACGGCCTCGAATCCAGCGGGTACTAGAGGGATCAGACAATAATGGGTCGACAGCCGACCTCGCTGTTCTAAAATACTCGAGGGCCTCACGAGGAGGATAGAATCCAGGTTTCCAGAGAGAGAACAGAGGCCATGTAAGGAAAGATATCTACCTTACATTGAGAATCGAAGAAACACCATAAGAAGCGACACGCCCCGAATCGGTCGAAGGACGGACCAAGGTCGGAGTCCTAAAGGACTAACAAACAAAGCTAGGTTCAGCAGGTGCGTAGAGCCGGCGGAAATACCCTTATCTCCCGAATACAACTTCAGCAATAATGCTTCGGATATCGTATCATCCATGGGTGAAATCAAAGAGACCAGGTGGCCAAAGCCCACACTATCGGACCCTATGCAAAGCAACCCCAACCTGGTATGCAAGTTTCACGGTACGCACGGTCATATGACCGAAGATAGCAGGCAACTCCGAGAGGAAGCAGCCCGGCTAGTTGGCAAAGGATACCTCCATAAATTCATCAGCGGTCGAACTTTAAAACACCTTCAGGGAAGAAAGACAGCTCAAAGGAGCGGAGCAGAAAATCGCAGCACGTCGTCCATATGATCGTTGGAGGGACCGACGTTCCTCAAGGGCCCGTGGTCAAGCGGACAAAAATATCCGCTGCAACAGCAAGGCGAATTCGGGGTCGCATATTCGAAGGCACCCTTGCATTCAGCGAAGAGGATTTCAATACCTTGTCTCAACCACATAACGATGAGCTGGTAATTTCTTTTCTCTTGAATAACATTCAAATTAAACGTGTACTCGTGGATCCAGGTAGTTCAGCCAACGTGATCAGGTCGGAGGTGGTAGAGCAGCTCGGGCTGCTCGATCAAACTGTACCTACTACACGAGTCCTCAACGGGTTCAATATGGCTAATGAAGCAATGAAGGGGGAGATCATCCTCCTGATCAACATGTCTGGTACGGTTCAAAACACCAAATTCCATGTCATTGTAGGTGACATGAGGTACAATGCATTGCTTGGGAGGCAATGGATACACAACATGAGGGCAGTACCATCAACCCTCCATCAAATGATGAAATTTCCAACAAAGGATGGTATAAAGATAGTATATGGGGAGCAGCGTGCAGCAGGGGATATGTTCGCAGTTCATGGCGAGGCATCAACAACCACGTCCTCCGCCTCGGAGGAACCTGAGGTCAAGAAAATCCCCGAGGACGGCGAGGAAGACTTTGTAGCCCCCCGAACCTTTGTTACCCCCGAGGTATGACTCGTTTTCTCCTCGCTTGCCTCACTACCCTTATTGGAGCATAAGGATAGATGCCCCGCAACTGATCAATACCATATGAGTAGTCCGTCTTGACCAGATAATGAAATCACTACTAGGAAACCACTCAAACATCCAATGTACCTTCTCGTCTGTTAGATTGCTGAAGAAACGCACCCAACTTACAACATTTCCAGGTTGTGAAAACATGTCTCGGATAAACGTCATTTTCTTTGGGTGATAGATAGCTATAAGGTGATTTTGCAGCCTTCGCAGAAGCTCTTGACGATACTCTCCTCTCTGAAAGTGTTCCAGTATCTAGACTTGTAGTAACATATTACAATCCTCAAAGTGTCCAAATCCCTGCTTACACCAATCTAGAGCGAGGTACATCTCAGCTAAGATCATAGGGATGATGGTTTAAGTTGGTCCCTCGATGCCCTCTATTAGGGTCCTGGCAACCATGGCTAAGAGAGTATGAATCCTTCCTCCTTTAATTGGAAATACCAACAACCCAAGAAGCAAACGATGAACACATAAGCCCGATGGTGCGTCCAACCTAGGGAAGTAATGGCAAGTTCATCATGATGGAGACGATACGACTTGATATGCCTATAACGCTCGTAAAGAAATTCAAAAGGGATGTGTGATTTCTTTAAACAGAGCAGCTCATAGTTTTTCTTATAACCAAACATCTTTAGAAAAGTGCGAGGAGTGCGATTCTCTGGTACCAGTAACCTCGGACTATCCCCTAGCAACTTAGCGAAGCCTCCTATTTCCTCAAAGAGAGGAGTCATTTGTATATTGCCAAATCGAAAAATGGCTCTTTTCTCATCCCATAACATGGTAGCGGCCTCAATCAATGCCCTATTTAGTTGAATGTTTAGCAAGGATGGCAGGTCACCAAGTACTCTTCTCACATGATACTTGTCGCATGGTGCAAGATCTTTCCACCAGTCAAGCAACAAAGGTGGGATATTTTGGACCATACCAAACCTGGGGACTTTGGACGAGGTTCATCTTAGCAGATTGTTATGTTAATAATAATTCAGCTCGTACTAGGTTTAGCATGATGCATGTACATTTCAAGTTTGAGTAGGGTTTCTAGAATGGTCTAGACTGGTACTCCCAAGTGGACAACTTGAGAGGTAAAGACACGGGATCGTCGATTGCACCGTTGATCGGCTAGTCTACCGCAATAATCCTTTCCAATTTAAAAGGGTAAGTTTTGAAAGAGCACGGACACTTATCAAGTGCCACTATGTTGATATCACGAGTGGAGTATGATGTGCAGCATGCTTTATGCAGAAATAATAACACGTTTCCAAGTATTTGCATGATAAAATGTAAAAGCGGTAAATAAGATAGCAAAGGTAAACATGGAAAGAATATAGAAGAAATACAAAAGGAAGAAGTCAGTTTAGTTCATAAAAAAATATATGCGGGAAGTTAATAAAGCAGGTAAGGAAGTAGGGATAGTAAAGGCATGATATAGAAGTCTTAGACAAAATGAAAAGAGATGGAGAGCGGTCATAACAAATAAAGGTGAATAAGGGAAGGGATGTGCATGTAGTAGCAGTTTTAAAACAAATAATCAGAAAGAGAGTAATCCACATAAGTCAATTTCGTTATTGTTAGAGCCTAAGTGTAAAATCCCCAGCAGATTTGTCATGTTGTCGTGCCCCATTTTCTCACAAAAGTGAGTTTCAACATGTGACAACTCTTTTAAATGGGTATTAAAAGAGAAGAGTCGCCACCTAACGATTTAAGGTGCGTTGGGGAACCTTTTCAAGTAACTCTGTATTGACTTGTCAACGTCACCAATGAATGGGCAAGGGCTCAAATTACCTCGGAGAGAAGGTGTTAGGCACTCTTCGAGGTCCACAACTGTGGGTCCTAATCGAACTTTAAACTATGTGGATAATGTGATTATACTAAGTGATCAAGTAAGGAGGGATTAGAAGTTTAAAAATCTAATTAAACACGTGGGAATTGGTACAAATCCTAATGATTACAAGGATACAAATACATTGGTCTATATTGAACGACTAAGCGTAGAATAACAAGTATATAAAGAAAAGGGGGTCCTATATTTTTTAGCCTAAAGAATCACCCTGTGCAACATAAATAATATTGTACACGGCCAAAATCGGAGAGTCCGATTTTATGATCATTATTGCATTTTGTAGGCCATCTTCAGAAGGCTCGAGGCACAGCTCAAGGTTCGACCCCGATAGAGCACATCGTGGATTCTCTATGCCCGAGAAATTCGGTGGCTATCATGGATGAGCCGGAAGCTCCCGAAAGGCACGTAGTTAGGGTTGATCAGGTCTGCAAGAGTAGTAAAAGTCTGTACCGTGGCATTAAATAGTTGTACCAGCTACATATCTTTGTAATAAATGTTTATGTACTATTTTGGAATTTTCCTCTCCTATATAAAGGGGACCCTTATCATTTCTTGCACAGACAATATTCAATACAAGAACATTCTTAGCTCTCTAACTTAAACATTCTCCACTATTGATTTCTTTGATTTATTGCTTACATTTATTGTGTTTCATTTATTGTTCTTCATTTATTACTCATCATTTATCATAAATAGATGCCTTCGAGGCCCTTAAAACTATTAGACCTTCATCGGTCATTCACTACTGTCACCGAGCTTCGACCTCGAAGTCATATGTCGTCCAGCTCGAGACCCCGACCTAAGTCAGGTCAGTTTATATATCTTAGATCACTTTAACTCTTATCTTATTTATTCAACTCACACTTAGCATCTATTGCCTAACAACAAGTACTGAAATAAATCGCATATTTTTTGAACCACAAAATCAAATCTAATTGTAATTACCATTTTCAAGGTAAACAGTTTGGCGCCGACCGTGGGGTTAAAAGTAATAGTGATTATTTTAGTGCTGGTTTAATGAAAATCGCAAGTTATTCTTCACACTTTTTCTTGTCCAAGAATTTTTGATTTCAAGTCAACATGTTTAACTCAATAAATGCACACAAAAACAACGGCTATGAGGACCATGGAGAGAATGGTGAAGCTGTTTTAGGCGCTGGTGTACCACTGCAAAACCCTGAAAACACACCGGAGCCAAATCTCGTGGACGTGGGCTCGCACAATTCCCAACATGTCGATATAAACTCTCGCACAGACGGGGGTGCACACCGAGAAAATGAACAGGAGGTTTAGAAAACTCCAGCTCGATAGGAAAGAGAGGTTAGCCTTCACGTCATGTATGAAATGTTGCAGGCACAACAATTGGCGATTGCTCAGCTGCAAAGACATCAAAAAACTCCAAGTATAGCAGCACCGAAAATGGCTCCTCGAGTCGAACCGGCACCGGAGAGGTCGAGCGACAACGGATTGGCAGCTGACCCCGCCATTATAAAGATGCTCGAGGACCTCACGAAGAGGATTGGATCGGCAAAAAGAAGATAGAAGCCAAAGACAAAAAGGTGGAAACCAACAATTCAAGGGTCGACCAGATCTCAGGCGCAACCCCAATTCTAAAGGGTGTAGATTCAAAGAAATTTATGCAAAGGCCGTTCCCGTCAAGTGCGGCTCCGAAACCCATCCCTAAGAAATTCAGAATGCTCAATCTCCCGAATTACAATGAGACCTCGGACCCCAACGAGCACATCACTGCCTACACTTGTGCCGTGAAGGGAAATGACTTAAAAGAGGACGAGATTGAGTCCGTCCTATTGAAAACGTTCCGAGAAACATTATCAAAGGGGGTTATGATGTGGTATCGCAACCTAACCACGAACTTAATAGATTCATTTGCCATGCTGGCAGATTCTTTTATAAAGGCACGCGCTGGGCCATCAAGATTGCTACAAGTAAATCTAACGTCTTTTAAATCAAGCAGAGAGAAAATGAGATGCTACGGGAATTTGTATCTTGCATTCAAATGGAGCGAATGGAATTACCACCGGTCTCTGATGACTAGGCTGTGCAGGCCTTCACCTAAGGCTTGAATGAACGAAGCTCAATAGCTTCGAAGCAACTGAAGCAGAACTTGATAGAATATCTCGTCGTCACTTGGGCGGATGTCCATAACTGATATCCATCAAAGATTAGGGTCGAAGACAACCAACTAGGAGCCCCCTCGGGCTCGGTATACCCTAGCAGGCTTCTGGAAAAGGAACCAATGCCAAATAAAGAAAGGTATCAACCGTACATTTAAGATCAAAGAAATACCCCAAAGCGTAACATACCTCGAAATGATCGTAGGGCAGATCAAGGTCAGAATCCTCGGGGACTCGTCAACAGGGCCAGCTTCGATAGACACGCAGGGGCAGTAGAGGCACCCCGATTATCTGAGTATAACTTCAACATTGATGTTTCAAATATCGTATCGGCCATAGCTAAAATCAAAGACACCAGGTGGTCGAAACCCATACTATCAGATCCATCGCAAAGGAACCATAACTTGGTATGCGAGTTTCATGGCACACACGGTGATAGGACCGAAGATTGCATACAGCATCAAGAGGAAGTAGCCCGACTAATCAAAAAGGGCACCTCCGAGAGTTTCTCAGTGACCGAACTAAAAATCAATTTCGGGAAAGAGAGGCAAACAAAAAAAGTGAAGCAGAAGAGCCACAGCATGTCATCCACATGATCATGGGAGGAACCGACATCCCACAGGAACCCGTTGTCAGACGAACAAAAATATCCATCACCAAGGAAAAGTGAACTCGGGGTTACATACCCGAGGCACTCTCACATTCAGCGACAAGGACATCGAGACCCTGTCTCAGCCTCACAACGACGCATTGGTAATTTCTTTTCTTGCGAATGCATTTCAAATTAAACGTGTGTTTGTGGATCTAGGTAGCTAGACCAACATAATCAAGTCGAGGGTGGTGGAGCAGCTCGAATAGCTCGACCAGATCGTGCCCGTCTCTTGAGTCTTCAACGGATTCAACATGGCGAGCGAGACAACAAAAAGGGAGATCACCCTCTCGATCAACATGGTCGGCGCGACCCAACATACCAAGTTTCATGTCATCGAATGAGACATGAGGTACCATGCCTTGCTCGGAAGGCCGTGGATACATTTCATGAGAGCAGTGCCTTCAACCTTTCATCAAATGATGAAGTTTCCAACAAAGTACAGAATAAAAATAGTATACGGGGAGCAGGATGCAGCAAGGGAGATGTTCGCGGTGCACGATGTGGCACCGTAATTAATACCTTCTACACCGAAGGAGCCAAAGGATAAGCATACAGCCAAGTAGAAGTCGCAAGAAACATCCTCGGCTGCACCCGAGTTAATGAGAAAAGGACCGTACCATTTCCTCGGAACAAGCGGTTGAAGCATATCGAGGCTCGAACGCCATCGCCGCTAAGGTATGACTGTCTCCCTTTTGTTTACATTTTACAACCTATGTGCAGGTGCACGATTTAACAAAGCACCTTCCAGCTCGAAGACCATAGGTTTTAAAGCATGTGTCGCGCTCTTTTTCCCTTAGATAGGATTTTATCCCAAATGAGTTTTACCGACAAGGTTTTTAATGAGGAAACACATATATGCTACCTAAGGAAGACTCGGCAAGTATTCAAGGCTTCTCTTCAATCAAACTCGAATATTGGGGGGCATCCCCCAGGAGATCACCTCATCGGAGATACCAAAACAAGCCAAAGAGGGTCTCGGTAGGAAAATGATGTATCGGGCCAAATGGTCAAATGAACCGTGTCCACTTAAAATAATCGAACCCTCAACGGCAACTTTGTATACTTGTATCGTGTAATCAAAGGGGTTTCTTTTACCACCAAAAACTTTGAAAAATTGCTATTATCACAAGGCTGCAGGGTTGATGTCTCGAGGACTGTCGTCGACTGTCACCCCATAAAGATATCAAAGCTCGAGGCCATAAGACCCTAAGCGGGCGACCTCAAGCTTGAAAGCCCTCTATGTGGCGACACCAAAACTCTAAGTCCTGCGGGCATGATCGAATCTGTGAGTCTTACGGGCATAATCGAATATGTAAGACCTCAAGCAAGGCGAGTCCAATTTGAAAAAACTTTAAAAAAGGCATAATCCCGATAGTAAAGTCAAGGATATATATATTCGAACTAGTAAGACCCCTCAAAAGGCATACCCTTGATATAGACGCCGAGACTAACGACTATGGTCGAAAGGCTACGGCCAAACACAACGAATATGGTCGAAAGGCTACGGCCAAATACAACGACTATGGTCGAAAGGCTACGGCCAAATACAACGACTACGGTCGAAGGGCTGCGGCCAAATATGATGACTACGGGATGCCTGACCATCGCCATAAAATAATAGGCTACCCTCGGTATAAGCAAAAGAGCTTCGATCATGTGAGCTCCAAATCTTTGAAACAGTTCAACCATCAAGAGAAACCTTCCGAGGCTCTCACTTATCGTCATATAACGGCTCGTAATCAAGGTTCTTATCGAATTGTCGAAGCGTCGGACGAACACAAAAACTTCAAAAAATATTTAACGAGGGAAATATATAGCCTATATTAAAGGTCGTACAGACTCAATGTGCAAGAGCCTAAGCGCCAGCCTAAAAGGCCTCAAGGCCGATCCAAAAACCTAAGGGTT
The DNA here is from genome assembly GCA_005239495.1 of Nicotiana undulata. Classification (NCBI taxonomy): domain Eukaryota; kingdom Viridiplantae; phylum Streptophyta; class Magnoliopsida; order Solanales; family Solanaceae; genus Nicotiana; species Nicotiana undulata. Next base: position 150,758 of record ML297359.1, read on the forward strand.
AGTGAGTTCGAGTCGTAACCCAACTCGAGGACTGAGCCCGAAACGGTCAACTAAAAAGCGCCTAAGGGCCAATACATAAGAGCCTATGGGCCAGCCTAAAAACGCCTAAGGGAAAAGGCATGATAGCCTACGGGCCAGCCTAACAAGCCCCCGAGCCAATCTGTAAACATAAGGGTTTTTCGCCCCGAAGTCTAATTCGTCGGACCAGCTATCGACGATTGAAATTCAAAGACAAAAGGAGAATAGATACAAGCAAATTTAAAGTGTCAAAAGATTTTCTCATATAGATATGTATTACAAATATACATTCACAAGTGCTCACACGGGGAGTCTTATACAAAGCAGAAAAAGAAAGCCTAGACTACTTTCCCCTCGGGGACTGCAACTCTATCGACCTCTTCCTCCTTATCTTCGGAATAGGATACGAGAAATTTTGCGTCGTATTCATCCCCACTGGCCTGCTCTATCTCTCCCAAGAGATTGAAGCCCCTATAATGGATCTCCTCGAGGGTTTCCCTTCGGGATCTGCATCGGGCATAGTCACTTCTTCTCTCACAATCACCAGCCCCTCTCATCGGCAACATCCTTCAAATAGACAACCACTTTATTTCAGCCTTAGCTTGAATCTCTTCAGCTTCAGCCCGGGCATCCACGACCTCGGCCTTCATCTTCAAGAGATCAGACTAGAGCTTCACAATCCTGCTCCTCTAGACCGAGCCATTCCCACGAGCATTCCGGAGTTGCACCTCGAGGGCTGAAACCATCGCTAAAGAATTATTCTTGGCTGCAACTTGGGCATCGATCAGAGACCTTAGCTCGCTACACTCATGGTTGTTCTGGCCAACTTTGCCCCAACGGTGTTCCAAGTCCTCCGTCTTTCTCTGCTGCTGTAATATCAGAATATTAATCTCCGAAGATTGGAGAATAAACATGTGCGTCCTTAAAACCAAGGTCACCTATCCCTCGAGGTGGCCTTCGTAGCTCTAGCTACGATCCACTTCACAGAGAAGGTGTATCAACTCCTTAGTTATTTTATCACAAAGGAGCATGAGGGATTTCTCCCCGTCAAAAGCTCTTCGCAACCGAGCCTCGCAGTGAAGCAACTCGGATTTGAGCTTGTCAAAAGCATATGAGAAAGAAGCTGCACTTAGAAAATGAAAACACGGAGTTAATAAAACCTCGAAGGTCATCGAAGCTTACCATAGAATAGAACCGATGAGCCTCCTTGAAGGCCGAGCGAACATCTCCTGCTAGTTTGCTTCTGATGCACTCCTTCCAGACTGGTCCAGGTCTCATTCAACTCCTCGTCTTTCCGGGCAGAGGAGGCCTTTGATTCACTCAGCTCCAAGGTGAGCTTCTCGAGCTCCTCCTCATAACAAGTAATCTCATCATTCAGCTTGGAGAAATCTTGTCCATACAACTTCTTGGCCATTGCATCGTGAAAGAGGAAAGTTAAATAAACAAGAATAAGAATCTGAAGCACAGATAGTACATCAAGAAAGTCACCTGCTTTTGAACCCTCCCGGCTCCCTCAAAAGCGACGGAGGCATTGAGATCGACCTCCTCCTCCTCAATGCCTTCAAAATAATCTTTGAAAGTGTCATCATCTTCCTGAGAGATATCCACATCGGCGGCACCCCTATTCAGCGCGTGCCTTATTTCCCCTGGGAAAATGAAGGGCCCAAATTGAAGCCGCACACAGCATCGATACCAAGCTCTCCGAACTAATCAGTACGGACTGTACCATGTCCTGCGAATTGCTCGAGGATTGCGACCAAGCCCTCTCGAGGGTCCCCTCCGCGCAAGGTTATTACACATCGGCCGCCTATGATTCGGAGACCCGATGCTCAATAGTCTTTGGAGCATCTGCACTCCGTCTTACCCTTTGTACTAAAGGGTGGTCATCCTCATCTTCGTCTACAGCACAAAGGCTTGCGACAGCATCCGAAGTCAAGATCGTGGCATCGGTCTTGGGCTTGCGGACCTTGGGCTTCTTTGATTTTGGAGACTCAGCCGATGTCTCCTTCTTCCTCTTCTTACCCTTATCGGGTTTCAAAGTTTCTGCTTCACCAGGAAGAGGGGGTCTCATCGATAAATTGTCCCCGGGACCTGCATATGCATGATATATCAAACCTTCCGCCACAAAGGAAACTTATGAGAAGTTTGGCAATAACTGCAAGAAAAGCATACCATGGTTCTTGTCCTGCCACCGAGTCTTGGCCAAATCACACCAAGATCACTTGTTGTAAGGAAAGGCAAAATCTATTTGCTTGACCCACCCCGGTAGGTTCTGAACTGCGCCGGGGAACCAAAAGGTGGCTGCAATAATTAAAGAAATCAATTCGGAAGAAGGAGAAGGAGCAATAAAATGTATTCGAGGTAGTGACACTTACGCCTCATGTTCCATTACTCTAGGAATTGCATCCTGTTGTCAAGGATAATGTCCGAGGTTCTTACTCTGATGAACCAGCTCATCCACCCCTGATCCTTGTCTTCATCGATGCTCGTGAAGAACATCTTCGCAGGCTGATGTTGTAGCTTGATTAAACCCCCTCGGAAGAGGCAGGGGCTATACAATCTTATCAAGTGGTCGAGGGTAAAGGTCATCCCCTTGATCCGGTTGGTGAAATATCGGAGCATATATACGATCCTCCAGAAGGAAAGATATATCTGGCCGAGTGTCACTCGGTACTGACGGTAAAAATAAAGTATCACCGGGTCTATCGATGGAGAAGAAGACTCTATAGGACCCAGAGTGAATTGGTATGTGTATACGCTGAGTAAGACATCTTTATGTGTCACTATGCTTTCCTCGACTTTGAGGATTTGTATTTATACTGCCTCCCCCGAATGGCATGCCATTTTTACCCTCTCCGCCTTGGTCACCACACTGATGTACCAAGATATGGCTCGCATCGGCCAAGTGTAGAAGGAGGTCTATCGATGGTAAAGTCATAGATTGTATCAAAAGGGCATAGAATACATTGCTCAATACTCGGTGGTTTTTTTGGTTTGCCCTTGGACGGTCGTGCAGAAGAAGAGGTGCCCTCTTTCTGGGGTACCGTCTAGGAAGTTTTTGCCATAACTATGAAAGTTTTCTAAGAAAGGAGATGAAGAAGCAAGCGCAGAGATAAGATCAGTACAAAAGATGATGAACTTAGCTCTAAAAACATGAGGATGTTGTAAAAGTACGAATGATACACATTTGAGGTATTTATAGAAGCCATTTAGGCAAACTTTGAGAAGTTGGAAAGTCGAACCAAAAAGGTTCGTGGTCTTCTCGATAATCTTGCTGACGGCGACCTCTACACAACCTTTGATTCATGTCATTTAATGCTCTGACAAGGCTGACGTCATGATTGGAGTATCGAAGAGGCAAGAATTCAAGACCGTTTCTTATCATTTCACTCTAAGAAACGCGGGGACTATCTGTATACGGCTAAAATCGGAGAGTCCGATCTTTTGATCATTATTGCATTTCGTAGCCCATCTTCAAAAGGCTCGAGGCACAGCTCAAGGTTCGACCCCGATAAAGCACATCGTGGATACCCTATGCCCGAGAAATTCGGTGGCTATCATGGACGAGCCGGAAGTTCCCGAAAGGCACGTAGTTAGGGTTGACCAGGTCAGCAAGAATAGTACAAGTCCATACCATGGCATTAAATAGTTGTACCATCTACATATCTTTGTAATAAATGTTTAGGTACTATGTTGGGATTTCCCCCTCTTATATAAAGGGGACCCTTATCATTTCTTGCACAGACAATATTCAATACAAGAACATTCTCAACTCTCTAACTTAAACATTCTCCACTATTGATTCCTTTGATTTATTCCTTCCATTTATTGTGTTTCATTTATTGTTCTTCATTTATTACTCATCATTGATCATAAAGAGCCTCCTTCGAGGCCCTTGACACTGTTAGACCTTCATCGGTCATTCAGTACTGTCACCGAGCTTCGACCTCAAAGTCATATCTCGGCCAGCTCGAGACCCCGACCTAAGGCAGTTCTGTTTGCATATCTTAGCTCTCTTTAACTGTTGTCTTATTTCTTCAACTCACACTTAGCATCTATTTCCTAAAAACTAGTACTAAAATAAATCGCATATTTTTAGAACCACAAAATCAAATCTAATTGTAATTACCATTTCCAAGGTAAACAAATACTTCGCAACTTTCTTTAGGTAGGAGTTGCTCATATTATTCAGTGGGTACAGACTTTCATCTCATGCTACCCGATTACTATGTTGAAGTTGTTCACGTAAAATCATTCTAATTCAATTTTAAGTTGTACCCTATGTGTGCGCTACTCGTCCCATGCCTATGGTCCAAGAGGCTTTGGACCTACTGTTTGGGTGGTTCTAGACTTTACTTAGGTTGCTCAAAAATGATAAAACTAAGCGACATATAAAACAGATAGCTACACGTAAAGCAAAATTAAAGTTCCGAGTTAGCCTCCACACATAACAAAAACTGCACGTGGGCAGATTCTGTATTATGTAGTAGGAAGTTTCAGAATCGAGGTTTACTTAAAACCTATAGGCATGACTTCTAAGTGACCACACAATTTAAGAATATCTCATGGGCAGTGATGTTATTCGGATTATCGAGATTACATATTACAAGTTACGAAAACCTATAGACATGATCTCTAAGTGATTTGCGCAATGGGGCAATGAAAGCCATTGGAAAACTCAGAATTACTCTTGTTTGATCCTATTCGAATTCTTTCTAAGCGATTAGCAGTATTTATATACAGGTTCTTCTAATAGTTGGTATTTGAACGTAAATTATCGTGCTTATTCCTATAGGCATGTTATCTAGGTTGGCAGAGTAATAAGACAACAGAAGCAGTCGATTAGTTAATCAATTAAAGCCCTATAGACATGGTATCTAGATGAGGATTAGCAAAGGCATATATTAATACGATCCTATAGGCATGCTATCTAATAAGCATATTGCAATTGCATAAATTTAGGGAATAGTTATTGATGCTTGATTCCAATAGGCATATTATCTAATAACGCACAGAATTGGACATTAGAACAAGTAAAGCACTTAAACTCATGCTTCTGATAATGTGTGGGCATTAGACAAGTTGAGTAAGTGAAGTGTTGGAATCCCTATAGGAATGATTTCTATTAGTGTATAGAAATAGGCACATCGAACAAAGTAGCAAACAAGCATGTAGACCCTATAAACATGCTATCTCTCTATTCATGCGAAACTTAAAGCATCCCATCCCCCTTTCCATTAATCTCCCCATCATTGCAGATTATTACATGCCCAAAAATAGAATACTAGAATGATTACATACTGAATAGGGTAATTTCATTCCAAATACAACAATTACAGGTCTAGCTCAAGTACAAAATAACCCAGTAGTGCCTTCAGGACATTCACCAGCCTTACCCTTACGTATCCAACAGGCCCAACACCAGACTTACGAGCATGTCTGACCAATGCTCAGATCCAATAACACACACATGGCTCAATAAGCCAGGACCCAGACATAAAGGCAATTTTCTTTCTTACCCATTAACAAACAATAGGAATATGGACATAAATTCAAACATATCACTTAGGTGACTCATAGTTCAGGTAAGGGCTCATGCATAGGGGTTTCAGTTATCACAATCATCAACATGAAGACTTTATAAGTGTCATACTAAGGATGATTCCTAGCAAGTAGAAGAGCACACATGCACAGGAACTTCATAATCACACATAATGAGAATGTGTATGGGATTCTCAAATTAGCAAAAAAATTTTAAATAACAAACTCCTTAAGATACACCTGATTCGTTGCAGAAATATGAGATTTGAAGGCAAGCAGGGACATGAATTGCTTTTAGGAAGATTGAAAAGTGACAATGAGACGCTCAAGATACACCCCTTGGGACAGATACCTTAACAGTCTTCCCATGAATAACACGAGAATGCTAGGCAGGACACAACTAAGAATTGTAGGCCAATTCAGGGCAAGTAGGAGTGTTAATAAGAAAACTTATTTAAAAAAAAACTCAGGGTCAACAGTATCACAAGCTCAGCACCACAACTAATCAGAAAGAAAGTACCTAACGCAAACTAATCACATATAGCAGGTTCATTTATGCACATCAAAGGTTCCCTAGGCATTGAACTCGAACAAACCTAGCACTAGCAGGCATGGGTCAACATAACAGGATGATAGTAAAGAAGGCATTTATAGTAAGGATTGGGGTTCACAAATGGCAGAGTAGCATGCATGTCTGAAAGGTTCAGAATTCCTATAGACGTGATCATTTCAAGAAAGTGAGAAAGTAGCAAGTTATGCATGAATGGATTAGTATAGATAAGTAAAATTGAACAAATTTTGGGCATGATTTAGTATCTCAAGAGCCTTAACATAATAATTCAGAATTGTGCATGAATATGTGCAAGCAACATATACAGTAAACTCATGTATGCATTAACATAGTAGACTAAGTAGGTTCAAGATGGTCAAAGTTATCTTAATGTAGGATTTAGGAAAGTTTAGATACTACAGAATACATGACTATAGCCTAACTTCGACATAGATAGGATTGCAAACAAAGGTAACACATATCATGATCATAAAGATTCAGAAAATTCAAAAAAGCAAAGTACCACAACTAAAAATGGAATTCCAAGAGTCGAGGTACTCACTAGTTGCAAATTAAACGAACAAGTAAATTAAGTTCCAGCATCAAATCAACTAACAATAAACAACAAGACTCCAAGAATCTCAGTGCGTCAGAGTTCCCAAGGGATTCAAGTGAACTCCGGGCAGTGCTCGCACTAAGAAAGAGCAACAATTGAATTTCTGGTGGCCTTGGCTTTCAGCCGGCCAAGGTCTCAAATTTTAGAATTGTAAAGAATGAGAGAATAAGATAGAGTAACAATAGCTAATTTCAGTGACTAAGGTCCATGCAAAAAGGGAACTGGGGAGGGTTTTATATAGTGGAAGATTAGGATTAACAAACATGGAAAAATAATCAAATAAACGTTAATAAGGAAAGAAAAGATCACATGCAATCAGTAATAAAACCAGTAAAAGGAAAAATCAGAATCCAAACCCTAGCTGGAGTTAGATTTAGGGCAAGTCATTCACAAGCCTCAATCACAACACAATCACTGGAGATATACCAAATCCAAGTAAAAATTTCTCTTCTTAGGTGTATAGAACCATAACCGCACCTAGAACCATAGAATCATTGCTTGTCATAAATGAAATGGTAACAAAAGTAACAATAAAACGAGTAATGGTAACAAGAAAAAGGAAAGTAAATCCGCGTATGGACGCATATAAGGAAGGGATAAGCAAAGATTTCCATTGTCGGCTAGGGTTTAGGTTTGGGAGATGAAGGGAGTTTGAAGGCGGCAGAAATGCTAAATGGGGTCTAAGGTTTAGGTTATGGGGATATAAGGAGATGGTTAAGTTTATTATGGGTCGTTGATTATTTGAGATCAACGACCAGGATCAAAGGGAGAGTGGGGCGGGTTATTTGAAGGGGTCTGACCAGGTTGGGTAAAAGGGATGTTTGGTTTGTGCTGTGAGGATATTGGGCCAGCTTTTTGTCCGAAAATTGGCCTAGTTTTTGGACTAGATTTTAAATAAAAGAAATTATGGGGAAAATAATTTAATAAAATAGTTAAATAAATAAATATAAAATACTTTTTATGAAGATTAATATTAAAATGATTGAATATTATAAACTATGTAAAAATTAATTGACCCTGAAATAAATTGATAAATGCAATTAATTGTAAAATATAGACTATTATTGCAAAATTGCGTAAGTGGCTCAAAAATGCAAATATAATTTTACAAAATGAAGTAAAATGCTATAAACATACATGTGGGTGTGAATAATAAATTTGATGATTAAGTCATCACAAAAATAATTTGAAAGGATAATTAATAAATAATCAAGTAATTTAACTATGAGAAAACTAATTTTAAAGCCTTAAATATTATGAATAAAATATTTAAAATACTTGTATAACTCTTGTAAATTAAATAATGATGCAAAATGATATTTTAAAAAATATATACTTATTTTGAAAATATGAGGGCAAAATTGGGTATCCACATTATTCATAAGAATAAAGAGAAATCTCTTCCTTGCAATCACCTTGTCCTTTAAAATTTCTTCTTTACATTTCTTAAGGAAGCCCCTGCTTCCGATTCCCTAAAGGTAACGAGCCCAAGGGCCGCTTTAACCTAAGTTTGAGAAATCACTCTCTTACTCGGGGACTACCATCCAAAAACACATTCGGACGGTCCAAGTAGACCTCGGGGGCATGATACCTATTAGGCAACCCTCGAATTTTAAAGGCCACGGCCACCTCCACTCGGGGACTGTTATTTTAGGCAAGCCTGGATAACTAGGGAAAGCAAGCCCACTGGGAAACTCTCAAACTAAAATTCTACGGCCATATTAACACGGCTCAGAGACGTCGGAGACCCGTAACAAAAACAAGCCCTTCAAAAAGAAAATGTTTCATAACTGGTTCTAAAGGTTACCCTCTGCAAACTATAATCTAAATTACTTACTTTGTGAGAAAGTTTCTGGTAACACCTAACCCCCAATATGCCTTAAAATATACTAATGTAAAGGTAAGGTTTGTTTGAACCTTCGAACATAAACTTATTATTTCTTGCTAAGGCATTTCGATCTTTGTGAATAAAAATAATAAAGCAAAGGGAAAAAATCGAAAGCTGTGAAAGGGAAAGAAAGCCTTATATATATTTATCTAAGAATATTTTTAAAAGCCTTATATATTTATCCAACATTCTTTTTACAAGGTCCAAATGGCCCCGATAGAAAATTCTACAACGGCCAAAACGGCATCAAAAAGGACAAAAAACGTCTGAAAGGTCCTAAGTAGCCTAGTCTTCGTCGGGAGCCGCGTCATCAACTTTGAGGTCTCTTCCAATTTCGGGTTCATCCGAATCTTTAGATCCCTCAAAATCCTCCACCTCGGGATAAGCTAGCTTCCTGGACTTGGCTTTGGATACATTGGCATTCTCGATTTCAGAAAACAGGTCAAAACCATGAGCTTGAACTCCCTCGAGGGCCTCCCTTCGGGATTGCCACTTCATATGCTCCACCATATTTCTCACTTGGTCCTGATCCTTGATGAGTGGCAATTTTACCACTCATTTTAGCCTCTTTTCAGTAGATTTTGTGCTGCTCAATGGGTATTTGAGGTTACTATCAGTGTATAATAGCTCTATTTACAGAAAAATGATGCCATGAAGTGGTTAAGGTCAAATTGGAGTGAAATTGAGCAAAAAGAGAGTAAAGAAGAGAAAAGAGGGGAGCAATGGCCGAATGCGATCGCATATGCAACATGCGAATCGCATTTCGAGCCCAAAGATCGCATAACGCAACAGAAAGTTGAGTCAAGATTAATGAGTGAAATGCGGTCAGATATGCGACCGCATATCGCAAATGCGGTTCGCATTTGAGTCGCATCACCATCTGATGTCTGAAGCTACATTGTAAATGCGACGCACGAATGCGATCGCATATAACTAATGCGGACCGCATCTCTCAAATGCGACGACCCTCTGGGACCTAGGGTCTTGATGTGCGATGGAAAGAGTGAAGATGCGAATCGCATCCCTGATATGCGACAGGGATGCGATCGCATATCAGCCCGACGGGGGTATTTTTGTCCACTTTTCACTCGAATTTTTGGCCCTCTATAAAAAGTATACCTTAGCAACATCTTAGGTATCGATTGGAACTCAATTTTTATCTATTAGAGATCGATCTTTGAACATATTTTCAGCTTTGTAAATATATTTTGAGTAGAGAAGAACAAGTTTTGA